>JAOEHY010016438.1:0-10650 GCA_025447955.1 Psilopsiagon aurifrons | reverse complement strand
TTTACTTTAGTTACTAGACTGTTCTTATCTCAACCTTTGAGAGTTATTACATTCTTTTGATTCTCCCCTCCATCCCCCCTCCCCCCCCCCCAGCTGAGGGGAAGAAAGAGGGGGGTGTGAGTGAGTGAGTGAGTGAGTGAGTGAGTGAGTGAGTGAGTGAGTGAGTGAACTGCATGAGGGGCTTAAACCATGGCACCATTTAATGCCTAAATTTATGTTCACATAGTGATTGTATGAATAGCAATCAACATGACATCAACGAGCATTTGGAATTAAAGAATTAAGGTTCTTTGTAATTTTAGTATCATAACAAACCAATATTGCGCTGTAATTTCAATCTTCGTTGCTATTTATGTATGAGTATCGTGAGAATAAAATTTCCAAAAAGACCTTGCTGGAAAGACTATAGTGCAATAAAAGAGCTATTAGTGGTTTGCAATGTTTTCTAAGATTTTAGAATCATAGAACAGTTAGGGTTGGACAGGACCTCAAGATCATCCAGTTTCAACCCCCCTCTCATGGGAAGGGACACCCCACGCCAAACCATGTCACCCAAGACTCCAGTTTTCTCCTTTATTAAGACCTTCACTGCTTATAAGTAAGCTTAAACTCTTTTTACTCAATAAACATATGCAAGGTCTTCCTCCAAGCAGGCATAATGTCAGGCTTTAAAATTCGTAATGCAGATACACCAAACAGTGTTTCAACACACTGGCAGAAGCTTCATGTTCCTGACATTCAGAAAATTTCAATAAGCAGAACTAATTTATGAAAGTTCTTAGTTCAGTTAACTTACATGTCTTACATATTCCTAATAAAGTTTAATGGGAATCAGAATTGAGGGACTGACAGAATTGAGGGAAAGAAGCTACCACCGACTATATCAGATAAGAATTCAAACCTATTGACAAAAGGGCATTTTTGCACATGTGCTAACAATAAACACTGCCACTGACAGTCTGTTTCAGGTATTCAGACTAGTGAAGAGAGATATAGACTAAAAAAAAATTGTCACAAAAGTGTTAGCAAGAGAAAAATACAATTCATAAAAGGCAGCATCTCAGATATCTGGAGCATAAATTCCACACTATTAACAAAATTAACAATTTATGGGATTCATATGTACAAAGAAATTTTTTTTTGCTGAGCTGGCCACAGACATACACTTGATGAAATTGAGGACATTTCAGTGGAGAGGAAGTGGAAGGGAGAACTGAGGGGTGACAGGTCTTTCCTGTTAGTTCCCTACTTTTGTTTTTGAAGGCAGAGTAAAGGAGGGTTCACCCAAACAAAACACTGAAGGGTTGAACAGGGACAATTTAGGTAATCCACTTTTTAAAAAATGTGGTGATGTAGATGCATTTTCTGTCTGCCTGTAGAACAACTAACCAAGCTAACACCTATGGATGGGATCAAAGTGAGAGAAAGGACAATGTTCAGCTGAGGACATAAAACTTTCTGGTTTTACCTAATCATTAATAAATTAGCATGATCCAGGTAGTTTTGTCCCCTTCTTACACCATTTTGTGAAATAAATAAACAGTCCAGCTGCCTTTTTTATGCAGCTCCGTTTCTCTGATTAGCAAAGTTCAAAGTAAACCAAGGCAAGATGCTAGGAATCTGGAGGAAAACCTTCTAAAATGCTCCCTGTAACATTAAATTTTCCTAAGGGTTTGATGTCATACATACAAACGGAGTGCACATACACGTCTTGTACAAAAACAACATTAGAGCTCCACATCTGTTTGGAGAAAACCTTTCTTCAACAATCAAGATATTAAAAAAATTAAACGCCTGAAATTCTCCCAAATGTATCCACCATGACCTCCAGGAATCCAACCTGGGAATTTTCGGAATGCACACAGAATAGCTTAAATTTTATATTATTATTTCCCCCCATAGAATTTATTTGGCATAATTAAGAACATTTTTCATGTTATATTTTTTTTTTTTATTATTTTATATCATACAAACTATGGTTAAAGTCGTCATTCAAACCTCAGAAACTACAGCAATTAGGTTTTTTGTTCACTGAGCTTCAAAAGCAAGAGTTAAAGAACTTGCACACAGAACTTACACTTCTATAATTACAGCAGGTTTTCTATGCAAGCAGATACTATATCTGTCTATGATAACTTTCCCATTTAGTCTCTTCTCCCATTTTAGCAAAGTGAAAGGCAGATCTAGTCTTAAAGATTAAATACTCATAAGTAATTTCTTAACAATTTCACATACATAAGAAGAAAAAAACATGACAAATGTCATAACCTATGCTTTTTCTTATTCCCTTGTGTGAAACTCCCAGAAATATGGTTCTTAAATATTTGGAGGGAGGGGCAGAAAGACAGCTTGATAAGAAGTACAAGGAAACAGAAGAATAACGGTTTTATGAAAATGCTTTTATGGCAGAAGGGTTTAAGAAAGGTTAGGCTGTACTTACGCATTCTTCTTTTGTTACTGGCATATGCATTCATTAAAATTTATTGAATACAGTGAGCAGTAAGAGCTCTATATACAATATTGTCTACAATCCATCAAGTGCTATTTAGATGTAGGTAATTCAGTTTTGAAGATATGTAGGTAAATTTCCAATATTCTCCAGTTTATTGATATCTTCCATTTAATCATGTGCAATTAGGACATGTTGAATTCATAAATTAACTTCCTAGCTTACCATGCACAATAGAGGATGTACTACATCACTAGTAGTTCAACTGTCCTTCTGATCTTGTGTTCTCTAGCCAATGGAAACCTATAAAAGCAGCTTTGCAAAGCTTGCCCAGGCACAGCTACAGGGGCAATCTGCCCCACTTGCATGCTTTTTCAATTATTTCTGAGAATAGTAAGGTCCCTGAAGTCCCATGATCATTCTGTGCTTTCAGTTGACTTGAAAAGAAATAGATAAAAATGTGGCATAATTTCCCCTTACAACCTGCACTGCTATTTTTGATGGGCAAACACACATTAACACTTTCACTCTCTTTAGAGCTGGTACGAGCTGCAATTTCAATAAACAAATGTACTGAGCTCCCTAACGATCCCTGTCCTGGAGTTAAATTCACATGAACACAGTATGTGTTACATTCAACTATTTATTTGTAACAGTGGATTTGATTCCCATGGCATTAAATGCAGAAGTAGCTGAACAAGTTATACACTAAGATGAAGATTATAGAGGTTTTCTGCTATACAAAGAATCAAATAGTTAAAGGGGGCATGTCTTCACTCTTTGTAACTTATAAACACTTCTCTGTAGAAGCAGCACAGCAGTGGGGAAGTCCAACTGCATAATTAGATAATGTTCAAGATAACCTTTTTTTTTTTTTTCCTATTTTGTTACCTTCTTCAGGTATAAAAGAAAACAAAACAGAAGGACCTTACATTATACTTGGATTATACTCCTGAAGAACGGAGAGCAACCCTATCTGCATGCAAAAAATGTCATTAAAGATTTGAGATTATCTATATGTTATCTGTGTTTCTTGTTACCAAATAAAACAAGAAGTTTTGAGAGGATTTGTTTTCACAATCAGTATGTACACAATAGGCATTTAAATAATTTTAAAAATATGCTGTGCTAACAGGAGACTGTCATGTGCTCTTTAACTGGTAGAGCTAAATATATTTCCATTTTCTTCCAACATTCTTGCCTATTTAAAAGTCTCCAAAAGATGTGAAATCAAACAGGTGGATTTGGGAAGATAGAAAAAGCAGATCAAAATGGATATTTCAGAGCTTTTGAAGTGCATCTTTCTGACTTATGACATATTTTTATATGATGCATTACTGAGTAATTCCCATTACTGATGCCAGTTATCCTTCTAGGTGGAAAAGCCATTTAAAAAAAAATGAAAAATTGCTCAACCTGAACAGTCCAGAAAAATCTTCTGCGTTGCATTCGTGCATGTTAAATAACATCAATGAAGGAACTATTAAAGTAGATGCTTCTAGCCAATCAAGTGTCAGCACTGTCAGCTACAGGTTTCTTGATTAAGCACCTACTGTCTTTTGTAAGTTCACATTTTTTGAGTAAGAATTATGAAGTGACTTTGCCAGCTGCCCTGATAAATGCTGCAAGTGATCACTCTCATATTGCATTTTATATCATTCCCCAGTAGCTGCAATTGCTACTTGCAGTCAAAATAGAATAAAACCTTTTTTTTTATTGTTTTCCACCAAGAGTAATACAATTGGTTAAATGAGACTATGTCCAAAATTTGAACACAAACCCTCTGCACACAACTTCTTGTCATAGTTTCACTCTAGTAGAGAGCTGAGTTCCACACAGCCACTTGGTCATTCCCCCATTGCAGTATGAGGAAGAAAATCAAAAAGATAAACGTGAGAAAACTTACAGGTTGAAGTAAAGACAGTTTACTGGGTAAAACTAAAGATCTGCACACAAACAAAACAAAATAAGGAATTCATTCACTACTTCCCTTCAGCAGGCAGGTATTCAGCTATCTCCAGGACAGCAGAGCTCTATCACATATAATAGTGAATTGGGAAGATAAATACCATAATTCTGAATGTCCCTTTCCTTCTTTTTCACCGCTTTTATTTCTAAGCACACCATCATACATTACGAGATATTCCCTTGGTTAGTTGGGGGTATTTGACCCAGCTGTATCATCTCCCAAATTTTTGTGCACCTCCAGCCTACTCTTTGGCAGGGCAGACTTGGAAACAGAGGAGGCCTTGACACTGTGAAGGCACTATTCAGCAGTAATTTAAACATCAACAGGTTTAATCACAAATCTAAAATATAGCCTCATAAGAATGACTATGAAGGAAATTAACTGCATCCCAGCCCATATCAGTACAATAATTAATAGATGTGAAATATTTTGGGACTCATTAAGTCATAACGAAATTTGTTGTGTGGAAAAAAATTACACTCAAGTTATACCATTCATTTACAACTGTGAGTCCCATAATTAACTTGAATCTAATCAAGTCTTACACTATTTAAAGACAAGTACATTTTCTAATATTGCGCTATCCAATATAGTTTAAGGCTTATTATAGTAATCAGAGATAATCACCTAGAAATAATAAACCATATGAAGACTGGGAATGTTTGCTAACATGAACTATCCTGTGACATCAGTAAGAAAGCACTGACAAATACAGAAAAGAATATGCTCATGTGTGCATGTGTATCTCAGGAAAGGGACATCATCCACTCTTTCTGATGTAAACAACCCACAAACTGCATACATTTCAATGTGCTTGTTTGTTTTTTCTTGTTTGTTCGTTTGTATTTAATAGATCTGCAAACAACATCTCTCTTCAGTTTCTAGTTAGGCACAGTCTGCAAACGACATCTCGCTTCAGTTTCTAGTTAGGCACAGCCATTTCCATAGTGGACAAGCATATATAGGGGAAATAGAGATCCACATGGCAGCAAAGAGACAAGGGTTATTGAAGTGCAGGGAACAGCAGGACTGCCTGACAACAGTCACATAAGAATTAAGGCTTCTCCCCCTGAAAATCCCAGCAGGAGCAGTAATCCGAAGAAAGTGTATCTACACCAATGCACACCGCATGAGCAACAAACAGGAGGATCTGGAAGACATTGTGCAGTTGGAAAACTGATGTAAAATAGAATAGAATCATAGAACCATATAATCATGGAATAGTTAGGGTTGGAAAGAACTTTAAGACCATCCAGTTCAAATTTTCCTGCCATAGTTGCCAGGGACACCTTGCACTAGAGAATGTTAAGTTGGAAAACTGATATAGAATCATGTAATCATAGAATAGTTAGGGCTGGAAAATACCTTAAGATTATCTAGCTCCAATCCCACTGTCATGGTGGGTAGCGAAACCTTACACTAAACCATGGCACCCAACTTCATCCAACATGGCCTTGAACACCGTTAGGGGTGAAGCATTTGCTTCTTTGGGCAACCTGTTCCAGTGCCTTGCCACCCCCACAGTAAAGAACTTCTTCATTATATCTAACCTGAACTTCCCCTGTTAAAGTTTGAACCCATTGCCCCTTGTCCTATTGCTTTAGTCCCTAATGAATAGTCCCTCTCCAGTATCCTTGTGGGCCCCCTTCAGGTACTGGGAGGCTGCTATGAGGCCCCCCCCTCAGCTTCTCTTCTCCCAGCTGAACAGCTCCAACTTCCTCAGCCTGCCTTCATACAGGAGGTGCTCCAGACCCCTCATCCTCCTTGTGGCCCTCCTCTGGACTCGCTCCAATAGCTCCATGTCCTTCTTTTGTTGAAGACACCAGAACTGTACATGGTACTCCAAGTGGGATCTCAAGTATTGTTATATTTTATATATGTATATATATATATGCATGTATATACGATATAGCTGCAATCATGAAAATGTGGTAGGATGACACACAACTGGAGTGCTGCAATGAATGGCTGTAAATTCGTCAGAAGTTATAGGCAACTATATCTCAGAAGTTGAAGGCAACTATACCCTACAGAGCAGTTGCCCTGTAAGATGGTGATGCCTTGGTGATGGTGAGACTGGGATCTAGTGCATATGGTTATGAATCAGAGGAAGGGCCAAGAAAGCAGATGTCATGGGGGTAGTTTTCTATAGACCATCCAACCAGGATGAAGAGACAGAAGAAATACCCTAGAAGCAGCTAAAGAAGTCACTTTATCACTAGGCCTCATGGAACACTACACCTTACCAGCTGGCTACTGGCAATAAAATACGGTGGGGAGGAAGCAGCCTAGGAGGTTCCTGAAGCTTGTGAAAGACACCTTCCTAACACAGCTGGTGATGGAGCCCACTAGGGAAGGCATCCCACTGGATCTGTTTTTTGTGTAACAAAGAAGTATTGTGGGTGATGTGAAGGCTGGAGGAACTCTTGGGAATAGTGATCATGAAATGACAGGCATCAGTTCCGGGAGAAATAAGGAGCAGGGTAAGCAGAACAGTTACCTTGGACTTCCAGATGGCAGACTTTGGCCTCTTTAGTGGCCTGGTTGACAGAGTTCCTTGGGAGGCAGTCATGAAATGCAAAGGGGCCTAGGAAGGCTGAACATTCGTCAATCACTCAACGTTAAAATTGCAGGAACAGGCCACCCCTATGTGCTGCATAATGAGCCAGTGGGGAAGAAGACTGGCCTGGCCAAAGTTCCATCTTTGGCTGGAACTCAGCGAAAAAAGAGAATTTATGACCTTTGGAAGAAAGGTCAGGCAACACGAGAACTACAGAGATGTTGTGAGGTTATGCAGGGATAACATTAGAAGGGCCAAAGCTCAACTAGAACTTAATCTGGCCAGTGCTGTAGAAGATATACATAAACAAGAAAGGAGGGCTAAGGAAAATCGCCATCCTTTATTAGACATGAGGAAAAACTTATTGACAAGGATGAGGAAAAGGCTGAGGTACATAATAACTTCTTTGCCTCAATCTTTTAGAGTATGATCAGTTATATAAAGGGTACCCAGCTCCCTGAGCTGGAACACAGGGACGGGGAGCAAAATGAAGCCCACATAATGCTATGTGACACTCAATGAGAGCTTCATCAGACTGCCACAACTTCTCAAATACAATGGATAATGGCTTGGTCATTTCGTTTGCCAGTTTCCTCAGGACCTGTGGATGGATCTCATCAAGTCCCATGGACTGTTCACCTTCATGCTTCTTAGATGGTCTCAAACCTGATCTTCCATAGTGGCTGGTTGCTCATTCTTCCAGTCCCTGCTTTTGCCTTTTGCAGCTTTTGTGGTGTGGCTGGAATTCTTGCCAGTGAAGACCAAGGCAAAAATGTCACTGACTATTTCAGCCTTCTCCACATACCATGTAACCAGGTATTTACTTCTCACTGTTTACTTCTGGAGAGCCCACACTTTCTTCGTCTTCCTTTTATCAGTGATGTACATATAGAAGCTTTTCCTGTTTCTCTTGATGTTCCTGACCAGATTTACTTCTGTCAGAGCTTTAGCTTTCCTAACCTGACACTTGTCTGTTCTCTCTGTATTCCACACATTACCCATCTATGCTTCCACTCTCCGTAGGCTTCGTTTTTGAGCTGCATTTTTTCCAGGAGCTACTTATTTATCCACATATGTCTCCTAGCATGGAGTTATGAAAACCAAGTCCTGGACTAACTGCTAAAGGCAGTTAGCTTGACCAACTTGATCTCCATCTATAACAAGGTCACCCACTTAATAGATAAGGGCAAAGCTTTGGATGTCATTTACCTGAACTTCATTAAAGATTTTGATACTGCTTCCCACAGCATTCAACTGGAGAAACTGTCTGCTTATGGCTTGGATGAACATATTTTTCACCAGACATAAAACTGGCTGGATGGGTGGGCCCAAAAATTTGTGGAGAATTGAGTTAAATCCAATTGGTAGACCTTGATGGGCCAACGCCAGTGTATGAGATTCAATAAGCCCAAGTGCTTTCTCATTCACTTGGGCCACAACAAACCCATGCAATGCTACAGGCTAGGGGAAGAGTGGCTGGAAAGCTACTTAATGGAAAAGAACCTGGATGTGTTGGTTGACGGCTAGCTCCATAGGAGTCAGCAGTGGGCCAGACAGTGAAGAAGGCTGAGAACATCTTGGCTTGTATCAGAAATAGTGTGGCCAGCAGGTCCAGGGCAGTGATAATCCCCCTGTGCTCAGCACTGGTGAGGCTGCACTTCTGACACTGTGTTCAGTTTTGGGCCCCTCACTACAAGACACTGAGGTGCTGGACTGCATTGATAGAGCAAAGCTGGTGAAGAGTCTAGATAGTAAGTCCTACAAGGAGTGGCTGATGGAACAGGCTTTCATTAGCTTGGAGAAAATGAGGCTCAAGGGAGAGCTTACCTGAAAAGAGGTTGTAGTTAGTGAAAAACTTGGAAGGAATATTCTATGAGGAGTGGCAAAGAACTTTGTGTTTTACTAGTTTGGAGAAAAGGAGGCTGATGGGCTACCACATTGTTCTCTACATCTTCCTGAAGAGAAGTGGAGAGAGAAATATTGATCATTTCTTCCTGGTGTTCAGTGAAAGGACACATGGGAATGGTTCAAATCTGTACCATGGGAGGTTTAGACTGGACACTAGAAAGAATTTCTTTACAAAGGGGTCAAACACTGGGGCAGGCTTCCAAGACAAGTGGTCAAGCCTGTCAGTGTTTAAGAGCCATTTATGCAATGCTTTTAATAACCTGCTTTAACTTTTTCTTGCCCGTGAATAGTCAGGCAGTTGGATTAGAGGATTGTTGCAGGTCCATTTTAACTGGAACTATTCTGTTCTGTTCCAAGCAAACATAGTGAATATCTCAAAATAAAAGGAGTGGAGGCCTGTTTGTTTACGGCATTTCAGATTCATCCATTTATAATATGTTCTACTTGACTTCGATGTCAGAGTGCGCGTCTGAGATAACTATTGTAAATTCAGTACAGTTATAAACCTGATGATAAGCATGAAAAATCCTATCATACCTCAAACTGTATTATCCTGTTCTGTTTCTTAATAGATTAATAAATATCTCAATTTTCAAATATGAAACAGAGATTTTATAGATGACACTCAAATATAAATAATTATTGATAAAAGTGGTTGTCTCGATGAAAAATATAAAAATTTATATTTAGATGATACAGTATTCTATGAGTCCAAGAGAAAGCAAATAAAAAAAGTTATTCTTTTCCAGTAATAGCATGGTTTAAGTTTGTAGAAATTTCTGTCATATAGCAGAAGCAAGAGCACTTTGTAAATCGAAACACAGACTAAAAGAAGAAATAATTAAACTCCTGAAAATTGGTAGCTAAATTTTGCCTTCCTGTCCTGGGTTCAGCAGTAGCAGTCATTTTTCTCCTTCTTAGTAGCTGGTACAGCACTGTGGTTTTGATTTTCAGCTGGGGAACAGCACTGATAACACCAAATGTTTTCAGTTACTGCTTAGAATGTTTTGGTCTGGCCAAGGGCTTTCTGAATCTCATGCTCTGCCAGGGAGGAAGGGAGGCTGGGAGGAAGCAGAGACAGGGCATCTGACCCAAACTGATCAAAGGGGTATTCCATACCACAGCACGTCATGCCCAAGATAGAAAAACTGAGGGCAGGAACCCGGAACAGTTCAGTTCACAGCCCAGTCGTTGGGGGATGAGTGGTTGTATCCACTTCCCTTGTATTTCCCTGGTCATTATTATTATTGGTAGTAGCAGTAGTGATTTGTGTTATACCTTAGTTACTGGACTGTTCTTATCTCAGCCTGTGGGAGTTACATTCTTTCGATTCTTTTCCCCATTTCTCCCCCCTTGGAGTGGAGGGGAAGGAGGGGGAAGTGAGTGAGCAAACTGCGTGTTTTACAGCTTAAACCACGACACCTCCTCACTAACAGAAAACCTTTTAAATTAATAATAATGGTAAATTGAATTGAATTGGTAAATGCATGAACACCTTTTTTTTTTTTTTTTTCCTCTTTCCATATTTCAGGGGTCAGAAAAGATCAAAATTATCAAAACCACACATGTTTTTTTCTGGGAATATTTCCAAGCATGAAGACAGCAGGAGCGCAATCTTGCATGTGGATTTTTCCTTGCCTTTCTTTTTTCTTTTTCTTTTCCCTTTATTTTATTTTCCTTTCCTTTCCTTTTCTTTTCCTTTCCTTTCCTTTCCTTTCCTTTCCTTTCCTTTCCTTTCCTTTCCTTTCCTTTCCTTTCCTTTCC
>JAOEHY010016437.1:0-12756 GCA_025447955.1 Psilopsiagon aurifrons | reverse complement strand
GCCCGGGGCCGCTCTCCGCCCCGCTGCCGCTCGGCTGCCCCTGCGCGTTCGTGCCCCTGCGCCGCGGCCGCCTGCGCGACGCCCGTCTTCAGCCACTTCGCAGCGCTTGCGGGAGCACCGGGGGACATGGCTTTGCTCCGGCTCCTTCTCCTCTTGCTCCTCGCCCAGCGGGGGCTCGGGGCCGCCGGCGGCCAAGGGCAGGCGGTGCGCAGCCAGGATTGGGCACTTAGAGGGAGGCAGCCTATTTACAACCACATCAAGAGCCGGGAGCCTCCGCCGGCCCCGCGGAGCCGCTCTCCGGCGAGCACCATCTTGGCGCAGCGGCTCGCTGAGGAGGTACCCCAGGACGTGGCCTCGTTCCTCTACACGGGTGACTCCCGGGAGCTGCGGCGTGCCAACTGCTCCGGGCGGTACGAGCTGGCCAGCCTGGCCGGCAAGTCGCGCTTCACCTCCCACCCGTCCCTGCACGGGGCCCTGGACACCCTCACCCACGCCACCAACTTTCTCAACATGATCCTCCAGAGCAATAAGTCGCGGGAGCAGAACTTGCAGGAGGACCTGGAGTGGTACCGCGCCTTGATCAGGAGCCTCCTGGAGGGGGACCCCAACATCTCCAGGGCAGCTATCACTTTCAGCACAGAGCCTTTCTCCTCCACACCCCAGGTTTTCCTCCAGGCCAGCAGGCACGAGAGCCAAGTCCTCCTGCAGGACTTATCCTCCTCGGCTCACCGCCTAGCCAACGCCTCTGTGGAAACAGAGTGGTTCCACAGCTTGAAGCGCAAGTGGAGGCCGCATCTGCATAGGAAGGTCTTGAACACGGGGCCCAGAACTTTAGAGAACAGCTGGAAGAGATGGGAGAGCTTCACTGCCGATAAGAACCACATCAGGTGGTCCTCGCCTTACCTGGAGTGTGAGAATGGGAATTACAAACCTGGCTGGCTGGTGACTCTCTCAGCGGCTTTCTATGGGCTTCGGCCAAACCTCCTTCCCGAGTTCAGGTAGGAGGGGAGCGGTCATCTGTTTGCTTTTATCGAGGAAGGGGGTAGAATGGGGTTTTGGCTATGCTTCCTTCCTCGAGAAGGGCATGCTGTGTCTCTGGAGTGACCTGACCAGCCCTTGCCAGACTGGCTGCTCAGTCACACCGCAGAGCGACCTCAGGCCTTCCTGTTGAGCACTACCTTAGTGTGCCGTAGGGAGCAGTTGCTCACTAGAAGAATCACTTTCATCTTCATCTGTAAAAGAGTGTTTGCTTTACATGCACTGAAACAGGTGTGTGTGTGTGGGCTATGCTCCTGGTGTGCTTCAGGTGGGGAGAGGAGAGGAGCAGTTGTCAGTTGCAGTTATTTCTGACTGCAAAAGGGAGGTGTTTGCCGAGATGTCAGTTTCTTGCTACACTGTGTAACTAGGCATAGTTTGACCCTAGCTGTGATTTTTAACCAGCTGGGAATCAGTGTTGTTATGCTGGTAAACTGTGGTTTCTGGCCTCCAGAGCACATCCACTGTGGGGTGCGCAAGCCTGGTCAGTGGTCAGTGTGTTTGTAGGTGAATAAGTATTTGTGACTGCAGTTCTGTCATAGTGTATGTGGCTACAGCCTGAACTGACAGTTGGAAAGCTTGCCTTAGGGACACCCCTGGTTTACGTAGCTGTGGAGCCAATGCTTGGCATATGTAAAGAATTGCTTACTTTTTTTATTCCTGTTACCCCAGGACTTTGCCACGGGGCTGTGACTAGCGGAGGGGAGGGGTATAAAAAGGATCACTCTTTTAGGCCTTTCTAGCAAAGGGGTATTTGTCCAAAGAATGAGAGCAACCTGACTTGTATGAGATGCCATTTTTTTCCACTGGCACTTCTGTGGTGGGGCTCATGAATAACACTATCCCTTGGGGAATACCCACTACCCAGAAGCAGCTGGCATTTGTCAGGCAGGGGTGAGAAGAGCACAGAACTTGTGTTGTGCTGCAGAGCAGTAGTGGGTAAAGGCAGACAAGAACACAGCAGATGCTGAAGAGATTTTGCCATATCGAGGTGGTGAGCCAGTAATGTTTGTGAACCCTGGTTGTCTTGGCTTACTCTGAAATCCCATGGGATCCAACAGGTATGAATGCTTTTTTTTTTTTTGAGAAAAAAAAACAAACCCCAAACAACTCTTGACTAAAGAGTGGCTGTTTATTTCTCTATGGAATCACCTTTTGCTCTGAAACTCGCATTTCTGGAGCTGGCAGGGTTAAGGTGCAGTGGACTCATCTGCAGGCTGCTTGTTGCTTAATTCCTCTCCAGGCCAAAACTCAAGAATAGCTCTGTAGCAGGAATCTTCTGGACTTTGCAGGTGGTCCAGAAAAGTTCATGAAACTTCTCATAGATCATTGAAATTTAGTGTTTTATAACTTCGTGATGCAGATGAAAACTAGGGTAGGCTGATATTGTCTTATTGGGGACAGAGGTTCACATAACTTGAAGAACTACCAGGCTGGGGCAGGGTGGCTGCTACTAACCAGCTGTCTTGAGAATTTAGATCTTGATATCAATTTAAATCAAAGAAACTTCTGCCTTGACTTCAGTGAAGAGAAAAAAACAAAACCATAACTTTTAAGCAGAAGAGTCTAAAGGTTCAATCTCAGCTGTATGCCAAGATCCTGTGCTGCCAGGAAGCATCGTCGGGTGTCAGGTTTTGCTGTGGTAGTTCTGGTGTGACAATGCACCAGGTCCGTTTTGGAGTAACCCTAGCCAACCGAGGCAACCAGTAGAGGTCCTCATGGGTGCGGTACAAAGCACTGCCTTCACTTCCTCATCTTCTCAGCCTCTGCTGTGTGGGAGTCACTTCAGTTGAAAAAATAGAGTAACCTGTTGTAACTGTGATGCATCAGAGGGCATCCATTAAGCGCATGTAAACCTAGAGAACCTCTTCTAATTTAGGAGATCTTGTGATGGGGTATACTGTTACAAGGTCAAAGTGTTGTGTTATTGTTGTAGGACAGCAGTAGTTAGGGCAAAACTAACAAAGTTTTGTTGCATCAAAACCAGAGATGAGTTGGTAAGCATTTCTAAGAAAATGGGTCAGTGTGTTTTTGGTAATTGTATAAGGAAGCTCATGGGAGAAGTACATATATATACATGTGTGCATGTATTCTGTCAAGGCTAAATGATAGTTCCTCTGATGCTAGTTTGAAGTACATGGTCTTCTAATAACAGCTTATTGCAGATACATAGGAAATCCTATAAACAAAAGACTTTTCTCACAAGACTTGTGGGATGTTTGAATATTTGCACGATATTTCTTGTACTTGATAGGTGCACAGTTTCAGTGGGAATTATTAAGAGAAGAAATGGTTTAAAGTATAAGCATGTAATGCAAAAATGTAAAATCTAATGGAGTTATTGGGATGTTAGTATTAATAGTGTAAGGTGCCTCTTGAAATAAGCTTTATTTCCCCTCATTGTCTTTCTATAAGTGACATGGTGGTTTAACTTTAAAGTCTTCTTTAAGGCTCATATGGTAAAAAGTGGAATGTATTAACCTCCATCTTTTGAGAAAGCTACATTGGTTCTCCCAGCAAAGTATCTCTGAACCATCTGTTAGGAATATGTTAGTGGATCAGTTTACATGCTCTTTACATCTGATAGTCTGGCATGGAGGTCATTGGTGATAACTTGGTGCATGCCCCTTGACTTTTCTTCTAACAGTTTATGCACCTTCTTCTTTGCTGACATTAGGTTTATGACATGATATGTTAGGCTAAGAGACATTTAGGAACACATTATCTCAGTGGAAAAGAATTCTTTCAGATTACTGCAGGAAAAACTGTTGCTTCTGCTTTTTGGTGTCTCTTCTGTTGTATGGGCATGTTATGTGATGTAGCAATGGAAAGTTAATGAAGGCAATGCTGATCATTTCTACAGGTGTGTTCAATACATGCTACTGCTGCAGTGCCTTTGTCAATGACATTCTGAAAGGACAGGGGAAAAATGCTTTGTTCTTCATGTTGTGAAGGGCTGTAGTGCTTATGTCATAGGAAGTGAGTATTAAAGGTGGGGGGGGTCTCTTGTGAACAGCTTGCTATCAGTCTTAATTTCACCTCCTACCCTCTCCCACTTTCCTTTTCAAGAGATGGCAGCTAAACAGTCCAAAGCGAAGGCCAAGAAAGGTGAGAGAATATGCTGCTTAGCCAAGGCTAGCATTGTAGGCTAGTACTGAGATGAAGCAGAGAAACTAAAGACAGGTTGATTGTGCTGACAAACATACCAGAAGCTGTCCAAGCGAATGGGACCATATAAGCCCAGTGAACTGCTAAGCCAGTGTGCTGACTGCCCACAGCTGCTTAGCAGTGTTTGCTAATGTTTTGGTGTTTGCATTCACAGGACTTTAGACCATCCAAAGTGCAGGGAGAGAACATTACCACCTGCTTGCAAAATACAGTGTAGGCTTTCATTCAGAAATGAGGATCCACAGAGACTAAGAGTCATCACTTGATGGTAACCATTCCCATCTCCTTTCTGAAAAACTCTAATCTGATGCAGTTTGCAGCTGGAATTCACTATCTAGTATGCCTAATCACTCTACAACTCTACTGCTGTAGAAGGTAAAGCACCATAAAATCTGTCACTGATCTTTGGAGACCCTCCTCTCTTACTTCCTATTACATTGTGGGACTGAACCGTGTTTCATGGCTCATGGTGATCCAGCTGGTCTCTTTGCAGTCCTACTGTTGAAGCAGAAAGGTGTGAGAAGGTCTATGATGTGAGCACATTTCCTTTTCTAAAAGTACTTGCTTGGCCCCTGAGAGGAAATGTGAGGTTTTCATTGCTAGAAGGCCAGTGGAGAGGATCACTTGGATTGGAAGAAAGATGTGCAAGTACTCAGCTAATAGGAACATGTAAGTTTTCTTAAGAAAAGAGCCTCCTGGTTGGATGAGTCAATCTCCTGCTGTCACAAACCCTCTCAATGTCATCAGCTGACCAATATCCATCTTAAAGTAGGTGGGTTTCCCTCATGACTCTCTAGTCCACTGCCATGCTGGGCCTAATGGTTGGATAGCTGCTTCTGATTTCAGATCTGAACTTAGTCCTCATCCATTTATTTCTACTCAAGAGCTGCCTTCTGCCTGAAATAGCACTCTGCACTGATGTTTAGTGCCCTGACCTATTTATAGGCAGTAGTCCCTTTTCCACCTTTGTTTACTAGACTATACAAACCAGCTTTCTTTAGTCTCCTGTTACAAGTTCTCTGTTGCCATGGTCCCTCTTCTCAAATGTTGTTCCAGCATTTCTTGAACATGGTTAGTCAGATTGGTGTGCAGTGTTTCAGCCTTGTGCAGTGGCATCAGTTATCCCCAAACTCTGATGAATGAATTGCTGCTTTTGTAGTTCAAAATGTTCTCTTGTGTGCTGTTCTCATTTTCCTTAATGTTGTGTTGTACTATGTAAACCTTTTGAGAACTGGTCGTTGGGCTGTTTTTCATCTAGGAAGTCAGAATAGCTTTAGGATTTTTTAGGGACTTTTGTTTTTCCCCTCCCACCATATTCCAGCAAGGGCAGGTAGTTTTTTTTCACCAAATCCAAGGTAATATTTGCAGTATCTTTAAAGGATTTTCAGGAGAACACAATGGAATAATGGCTGTTTTGGCAGAAAGGTGCACTATAAGCAAGGTAAGGTTTTTAAAAATTATTTTGTTGTGAATTATGATGTGTTCTGGAACATTTATAGATAACTTCATTCTGGAGCGTGGCTGAACCAAGTGTTACCTCTTGATATTTTTTGTCTTCCTGACATTTGTGCTTCTCTCAATTATTAGAGAGGTGTTTCTGAGTGCAAAGATTAATCTTCACTGCACAGTTAAATTTAGCTGTTTTCTTCCCTAAAGGCAGTCTAATGTGGTGATTTCCACTGAACCATTAACAATGACTGACCACTCCAGCATTAGGCTGTAATGGGGCTCTTAGTTAAGGAAACATTATTGAAGGCAAATTAAACAGTGGAGGTAGAAATATATATGACAAGTAAGTAATTTCTTAGGGAGTGCACATTATTTCATCTTCTGCTAAATATTTCGTAGCTGTTAAATTGTTTGGTAAAAGAACTATAAATATGGACACAAAGAAAGTTTGTAAAATTCAGTTTTTTCTTCCAAGCATGGCTTAATTTCTTCCCCTAGCCGTCTTTTTCTAGGCCTCCCACCCACCCCATCTCCCTTTAGTCTCAGTACTAAACTAAGAAAGAAAATTGGTTTTATCTGTTTAAACAGGCTTTAATTTTTGTTTTTAAGGACATGATGCATTAGTTTTATAGTCCTAAAAACATTTTTAAATGGCGAAGCATTTATTTCTATAACATGCCATGGCCTATACAACATGATTGAAGGTGGGGGTGGATTTTGAACAGGTTTTAAAAATAAAAGTAACTTATTTCCGAGAACTTCTGAAAGTCTTGGTTTTATATTCCTGGGAAGAGTGAGAAGAAACCTCTTCCTATATTTACTGTCTGCTTATAGAAACATCCAACATGTTTCAGGTATTCTATAGCAACCAATTATGTTTCTGCCTTTTTTGCATGAGGTCGTGGATAAAGATAAGAAACTGGATGGCAGGGTAACAAAAGGAACAATAAATAGGGATTTCTTTTTTAGAAACATGATTCAGCTATCTTCAGTATTGGAGAAACAGAAGTTTGTGTTTGAAGGAAGAAGTTAAATATGACTGGAAGATTGAAACATACTGCGTTTATGTGCATAGTTATGTAGTACATGGTAAGTTGTCATTAAAAGGAACTACCTTTTTGGGTCAAACTGCTGTTTCCACTCCTGTTCTCTGCCTTCACCCTCTTTGGGCAAGGCTTCCAGGGCAGCAGGTTATGAAAGACTTTTTGACAAGAATGGACATGTGTCATTCCTTACTAGCAGATTCTGCTCCAGGACTGTCACCTGTCCTGTCTATTCGTGAAGGTGGGCTGAGTTAGAGAACTGAAAGTTCCTGAAGGTAAGAACAAAAGTATTGCTGTGTTAGGTCAGATGAAACACTTAGCTAGCCTTCTCTCCAAAAGCAGCTTCTGGCAGGTACTTAGAGGAAAACATAGGAGCAGCGGAAGTGCCAAGTTCTCATACCTTAGGAATGTCTCATTTACAAATAACAAGCAATAAAAAGGGAAGTTTGCAGACTTGAGTCTTGATAGTAAGCATGAATTTAATTGACCTTCATGATTCTAATTCACTTTTAAGCCTTTTTTTATTTCTGCAACATGGTTCAGCATTGGCTTCCATAATGTAAATGTTTGGAAAAAAGGCAGTTTCGTGGTTTTAAATTTGCTTCATTAATCTAATGAAGATTCTTGTAATTAAAAGAAAATTCTTTGGAAAGTGTTCATCTTCTCTGTGTCAGATTTAAATTATATGAGGTCACTGATCACCCACTTGTGGTCATCTGTGAATGCATTGAACAAAGAAGGGGTAGTTGTGGTGCTCAGCTTGTTAATGTCCTTGTGTTTGAAAGCTGACATTTGTCACATTGATACGCTCTAGAGTTGCTCAAAGGTTGGAGCCTTCCTGGCTCTTAAGTGTGCAGTGATGAAAATAATTTTTTTTTCTGCAAAAGACTGTCTCTATTGCAAGCAGTTTTTATGTCCTGGTTGTCTGTTGGCCTTATAGATTCTATTTCAGGCTTTCTTCTTCTGAGGTATTGAAAAACCTTTTAGTAGTAGAGCCTAAGCTTTTAACATGCTGCTTCTAAAAATGTCTTGGTTTTGTCTTACAGTCTTGTAGATTTGTATGTTCCTTGCCCAGGTTTATGCTTCTCCATTTTCCTTTATTCATTTTTTTGTTTTTTTAATGTTGGTTTCCACTTTTCATTTTTAAAATTAACTTGTTTCCTCTGAGTCTTCATTGTCAGAAGATTGGATAGTAGGCTGAGGCCATCTCTCCCATGTAGGATCATTCTGATTCAAAAACTTTTCCTATTCCCAGCCTCTTTTATTAGATCACTTTCTATGCTGTTCCTCGAGGTCCCTTTCTTCCACCTGTCTCCTTGACCCCATGGATAGTAATGGCAGCATTAAAAAGCCATGCTGGTTTCTTACGAAATAGCTTGAATTTAGATGCAGGACTTTTGTTTTTATAAGGAGAATCTAGAGTAAGTGGTACCCCACCATCACTGACACCTTGCATTACTACACAAGGTGATGCTTTGTGACAGAGTTAAGATGACAGCAGCAACTTGAATATCATCAAGCAGTAAAAGAAGTCACTGTCCCTCAAAGGAGGGGAAGCCAGGAAGCTCTACCTAGCAGGCTGACTAAACTGCAGGGAAATCCCCAGAGAGGCAGCACTGCATGCCATAAATCTGAAGGCAGGTTTCAATCTGAAATAATTCTTCAGACAGAGAGTTCAGCCTTAAGTATTCTTTCCTTGTAATACTATTCCAAATGGCCTAGAGGGACTTTTTGTTTTTTTTGCAGGTGAATCCTAATTCATGTGCCCACAGAGATATACCTTACATTTCAGTTGAGATTTTTTTTTAATGAAAGCTGGTTCTCCTGTGAAAATGCGTGCTTAAAAGCAGCAGTCATGCTATGGCTGAGAAATTAGGTAAGCCTGTCTCTGTCCTGTTAGTAAGAAATTAGTGGTAACTGCATGATCAGATCAAAATCGCATTGTATGTAATGTCCCAGTCCCAGTAACCTTTTGTGAATCTGGCTGGATACGCAGAGGTAATAGTTTCAAAAATGCCTAACTGGTGCAGAAACCTAAATCTTAACTTTCAAAGGCAACCTGAACCTGCAGAAGCTGCTGATTGTGCCAGTAGGGCTTGAGGCTGAAAGTCACTTGCTCATTTGACACCAGGTTTATTTTTGGATGCTCAGTTGATTGTACACCAAAGGAGCCTCAGGTGTCAGGTAGTGTGCACTGTTTGAAAATTAATATTCTTGAAAGTGTCAGCCTCCAAGCTGAGAATGGTCAGAAAAAAATACCTGCTCTGGAAACATTTGCTATACTAATTACAGTGTGAGTTTATCTTGAAGTGTGGGCATTTGCAGGTTTGTGATGGCTGTAGAGTACTTTCATTTTTGTCTCCTTTTGTGGTAAGAAGGACTTACGAAGGACAGCATGGAGGTCTGAGTGATCATGGCAGCATGAATCTAGGCAGACATTTAGATTTGGGTGATAACGTCAATTTCAGCCATGGCTTATACCTTAATTATGGCTGTGTGCAATGCCTCTGAACACAAAAATAAGTGTAGAAACTTAGAAGACTAACTTCACATGCCTGTTTAGCTAAGCTGTAATGATCTCTGTGCTAAAAAGCTTCTGAACATCTAGAGGACAAAGATACTGTTTATCACCATTTAAATGTTGGCAGGCTACTATTCTGTGCAGCTCTGGATTAAGCTGGCTGGGAGAAAAGAGGACATTCTCCTTCTCCTTTTTTTTATGATGTAACAGTATAGGCAAAAAATTCTTCTGTAGATATAGGTTTTACAACGTGTTGTTACAATGAAATATTACAACTACTGAAACTATCAAGATATCTACTAGGTTGGGAAAATAAGCTTAAATCAATTTCTGGCACAGATTTCAAGGCAAACAGCAAGCCAACAAACAGTAGTACCGGAAATTAAGACAGACATGAAAGCCTTTCAAATCAAACCTCTGACCTGACAGAAAATCCTTGATGACATCATGGTTCATTGTCTATTACGTACAATTCAGCTAATTCTTCCAACTGTATGTTGGACATGAATGTGCGCTCCTTAAACATCTGGGTTTTTTTTGTGTAAGGACTGTAAAATTGTGGCAGAAGACACATATTAATCTCCTTATAACAATAAATATACTTACTTGCAAGATGGTACACAATTACCAATAATATTGTTATTAACATATCACCGCGACTTGAGTTCAGCCAGACAGCATTGTCAGTGTGGATTTATGTGTTACGCAGACAAGCAGTCTACCCTTAAGCCATTGATATTTGTCTTGATCTCTTCTCTCAAGATGGCAGAGCTGCAATTACTTTCAGTTAATTCAATAAATGCAACACTTGCAGGTAGTTGGTCCATCTATATTCTGGGAGGATGTGTTCCTCCGTATGTTCCGTTTTCCGAATACTGAATCAAAAATAACTGAAAATGTGGGTGGCCAAACAGGCTGTGCCAGCTACTGTATTAATCACAGATGAATTTCAGAAATATATCAGCATGTTGGTGTATTCTGTGTGTGTTAGTGGTGGGGTACAAGTCTGAGGTGGTGTTTTAAAATGGCAAAGCATCCCAAATGAATGCAGTTCTCTAAATGCCACATGTATGCTTGAAGAAACTTTTGTTTTGAAAGCATTATGTCAGCAAGTATTTGCAGACCCTGTTGCTACCTCAACAGAACTGTAACGTTGCTATGAAGCATGAACATAAATTGCAGAGGCCTAGTGAAAACAAAGTAATATGCACCATTGGGTTAAAAAAGGGAAAACCTATGGCAGATTGTAACTGCCAGGAGAGACTGTTTTCATATGCCTTCTTCTGGGTTATATGGTGTTTCTTTCCTGTAGGTTTTTCACCCCATAATTTCATAAAGCTCTGAGAAAAGTTAAAACCAGAGTAACTTTAATCGTATCAGAAGTTGAGGTTGTGCTACTGAAGAGCATAAATAGAAATGTTTGTCTTGCGTTCAAAAAGATTGGGTTATGTGGAAGTCAAACATGCATGTAAGAAAGATGTTGACACGAGAAGCAGAAGTAGAATGCGTTTAGTTGCAAATGGAAGAATTTTGTACCATTTCTGGAAGAAGTGTAAAAGTATTTTTGAATTAGATGCTTTTCAGGCCTCCTGCATGGCTTAACAGGGAACTCCTGACAAAACGCAAGCATAAAATGGAAGTGCGTAAGAAATGGAAGCAGGGTGAGGTAACCTGAGAAGAAGAAGGGGACATGGTCTGAGCATGACTATGACTGTGAACATGAGCATCTTATGTTGGAAATAGCATGGCCAGCAGAACTAGGGAATTGAACTTGGCACTGGTGAGGCAGCACCTTGAATACTGTGTTCAGTTTTGGGCTCCTCACTACAAGGAAGACATTGAGGTATTGGAGCGGTTCCGAAGAAGGGCAATGAAGCTGCTGAAGTGTCTAGAGCACAAGTCTGATGAGGAACAGCTGAGGGAACTCAGCCTGGAGAAAATGAGGCTGAGGGGAGACCTTATTACTATCTACAACTATCTGAAATGGGTTTGTAGTGAGGTGGGTGTTGGTCTCTTTTGTCTGAGTTATAAGCAGTAGGATGGTAGGAAATGGCCTCAAGTTGCACCAGTGGAGGTTTAGCTCAGATATTAGGAAAAGTTTCTTTACCGAAAGGGTTGTTGAATATGGTGACAGCGTGCCCAGGGAAGTGGTGATGTTGCCATTGCTGGAGGTATTTAGAAGGTGCACAGATGTGGTGCTTAGGGACATGGTTTAATGGTGGACTTGGCAGTGCTGGGTTAATGCTTGGATTCTTAAGGGTGTTTTCCAACCTAAGTTACTCTGTTTCTGTGATTCTGTGTCAGGGTGTGGTTAGGGAAACCAAAGCCCATATGGGGCTGAACCTGGTGAGGGATATGAAGGGCAACAAGAAGCAGCAAAACTGGAACTAGAGAGAATGTGTGTCTGCTGCTGAGTGGTGCAGTGGACTTTCACAGAGGATGTAGAAAAGGCCAAGGTACCTCATGTCTTCCAAGAACTCAAAGCTGATCAGCTTCACTTCAGTCCCTGGGAAGGCAATGGAACAAATCTTCCTGAAAACCACTCTGAAACACATGAAGGATATGATTGGATGTTTATGAATGGTTTATGAAGGGGAAATAGTGTTTAACCCAGTAGCCTTCTGTGTATAGATGACTGGAATCCAGCTGGAGGTCAGTTACTACTGATATCAGCCAGGGGTTGATAGTTATGTTTAATCACCAGGGTACATTTGCAGCAAAGAAAACTGATGGTCTCCTGGGCTGTGAGAGGATGAGCATTGCCGATGGGTTGAGTGAGGTGATCCTTCCTCTTTCTCCAGCTGGATGGGGGGGTGAGGTGTTTTGGGAGTGCTCTGTCCGCTTCTTGCCCCCTCAATCCTGGAGACGGGGATGTACTGAGCTAGCCTACTGCAGGGTGACAAAGGGTTAAGGGTTGGAGTGCTTCTCAGGCAAGAAGGGCTGAATGAGCTGGGACTGTTCAGCCTGGAGATGAAAAGGCTCCAGGGGAATCTTACACATGTGTAAATACCTGAGGGGAAAAGTGTAAAGGAGACAGAGCCAGTCTCTTTTCAGGGGCTGTTGGTGAAAGTACAGAAAGAAATACACAAGAAATTGCATTTAGACGTCAGAACACTTATTTTGACACAGTGAGGATGGTCAGACACTGGATTAAGTTTCCCAGAGGTGGTGAAGCCTCCATTGTTGGAAGTATTTAAAAACTCAACTGAATTGAGCCTGCTTTGAGCCGGTGGTTGGGTGGACAAGATGATCAAATGAGGTGACAGCTGCTATATAAATCTGATTTCCACATATGTTTTGAACAAAATCATATCAAAGAGTTTTCAAAGACTACAAGTTATTTAATCAGTTCTGATGTGAAAAATCTGGAAGTACCTTTCCTCTCTTTCCAGTATGTGGCTTTGGGCCTTAGGATTCTGTGCAGTTCTGGTGTCCTCAACATAAAAAGGACATGGAAC
The DNA here is from genome assembly GCA_025447955.1 of Psilopsiagon aurifrons. Taxonomy (NCBI): domain Eukaryota; kingdom Metazoa; phylum Chordata; class Aves; order Psittaciformes; family Psittacidae; genus Psilopsiagon; species Psilopsiagon aurifrons. The sequence goes on along the minus strand of JAOEHY010016437.1, from coordinate 82 downwards.
TGTTCGAACAAGTCCAGAGGAGGGCCACGAGGATGATCAGGGGACTGCAGCACCTCCCGTATGAAGACAGGATGAGAAAGTT
>JAOEHY010016435.1:13826-33120 GCA_025447955.1 Psilopsiagon aurifrons | reverse complement strand
GGGCGGGCCGGGGCTGAGGCCGGACCCGGGGCGCAGCACCTGGCCGTGGCGGGCGGATGGGCTGCCCGCCGGCCTGCCCGGCGCGATGGGGGGCCGGGTCGCTGCTCTGCCTGCCTCTCCCCGCCGCAGGTTGTGGCCGGGCGGCGGAACTCGCGGGCCGAGCTGGTAAGGCTGCCGGGCCAGGGCCGTCGAGGCCGAGCTGATCGCTTTCGGCCGTGGTGTTTTCTCCGGCGGTGGGAGCGGGGCGGCATCGCGCTCGGCCGGGCACTCACCCGGTTTCGCTGGGCTGAGCCGCCCGCGGGACGCGCTGCGGGGGCCTGGGCGGGCGAAGGGGACTCGGTGCCGGGCGGCGGTGCGGGCCGGCTGTCGCTGAAGCGCCCCTTGTTTCTCTTTCCCTAGGTCCGTGCTCCTTCTACTGCGACCTGCCAGCGGGAGCCGCGTCTCCGAGCATGGAGCGGAGGAGTGAGAGCCCGTGCCTGCGGGACAGCCCCGACAGAGGCAGCGGCAGCCCCGATGTCAAAGGACCCCCTCCCGGAAAGGTGGCCAGGCTGGAGCAGAACGGCAGCCCCATGGGCACCCGCGGGAGGCCCAACGGCGCCGTCACCAAGCCCGTGGGAGGTAACCGTGCGGCCGCGCTCACGGCGACACCGCTGTCCGGCCCGGCCCGTATCGGCTTGGCGGGCCCGCTGGCATGGGGCAGTTGGCGGGCGGGTCGGTACCGTGCGCGGAGGGGCGGCAGGTTCGTGTGGCGGCCGCCGGCTGCTGCCTGCTTTCCCTGGAAAGCGTTCAGCTGCTCAACACCGCTGCGGTGCTGCGGTCTCGGGGCAGGACTTGTGCCGAGGTCTGCGGCGTGCAGAGCCCGCCCGGCAGAAGGCCGCCTTCCCCAATAGGCCACCTCTAGGCCCGAGCTCTGGCTGGGCGGCTCACAAAAGGCCAGGCCTAATCCCGAGCTGGGCCATGCCCTCGGCTCTTTCTGTGTGAGCGCTGGCGGATCGCGCCGGGGCACCCCGCGGACAGCACCCTGGCCTGGCCGGCGGCTCTCAGGGGCCCAGCATCGTCTCCAGGTTAGGTGCGGGCACCCCGGCTGCGTTCGCGGGTGCGGGTGGCGTGAGTTACATGTGTTACACCCACCGCCCCAGCGCTGAGAGCAGGGTCTTCGGGGTGGAAAAAATGGCAGAGTTTATGTTTGCGTTTAGGGATATGTTTGGGGTGGTTTTAATTTCTGTAAGTAGCATTTTGTAGCAGTTGTGAAAGAGGACAGGGTAAAACGCGTGCAGGGTTTAACTCTTTCAGCCGAATTATTGAGTATCAGTTGTTCAGCATTCCTGCGATTCTCTAGAATACTTCAACTTTCATATGTACTTTGGTGTCTAGTTGTTGGTCAGTTCTGTGTTTAGAGCATGTTTAAGTAACGCTTGTAGTTGCTTTTATTTTCCCTTTTGTTCCAAGCGGCTAAACTTCCCAGTCACTTCTCCTAAATGCCCTCTTTTTTTCTTTTTTCATCCTGACTCTGATGTTGTTGCGTTTAACACGGTGTCCCTCATGTTAGGAAAAACACGTTAAAAATCTTGGAATTAGCCAGATGCTGGGAGCAAAATAATGCGAGGCAGGCCACAAATAACTTGACCTTAAAAAAACCCACCCATCTCCTTGTATTTATGTTTTAAAACGTGCAGCGTGGCAACACATAAATGTAGTTGCTTGTACACAAAGAGTTTGTGTAAATGACACTTCAGGAGATACTTTGATATCGTCGTCACATGACTATTACGTGAGGTTTATTTAGCGATTTACCATTAGATGCTTGTTTTAGACCTCTTTGGCACAATAGGCTTCCTAATTGCTGAAGTTTGCTAAGGGGCTGCAGATTTTATTTCATTTTAAAAACGTAGGATTCTTTATGTACCTAATGAAGGGTAAGAGATCTCACCAGTTTTTTATGTTTCTTGGATGATTATATGTGTTTTCTTAATGTCTTCTCCGTGTTCTTCTACTGTATGGGAAAAGAAAAATCAGCTTGGCAGTGGAAGACCTGTAGTACTGTTCCATTTATAAATCGGTAGAGAAATAATCTGTTGAATAATTGTAAAAGTGAATTAGTTAATGATATGAAAAGTAATAGATGTAGTTTTGGATGCCTTTCTTGAGACTGAGGCATTATAGCTGATTTTAAAGAGAATGTGAAAACTGGAACAAAAGTCTTTTTCCTGGGGGCATTTGTAGAAATATACTTTAAAGGAATATTTTTAAGTGTTTTGGAATATATGTTGCTTTCTAATTGCAGCTGTCTTAGCCAAGAGAAATTCACCGGCTTGTATAGTTATATTGGTGGTTCAGCTTGAATCTGGCCTGTTAAGTTATGGAAGATTTCTTCCACTTTAAGACAAAGACTCTCATTTCTGAAAGCGAACTTTTTAAGAGCTTACGTTTTTGTTCATTGCTCTTTAGCTCATTTATAAACTTGGAGTAGACTGGAGTGTAAAAGTGTGTGGGAATAGGAAATGCAGGAGGCATTTTATTATTTTTTGTTTCTCCTTAGCTGGTGTTCTTTAAGCAGTCTCAGTCTCTTTGGTTTTAGGCTATTCATAATAAAGTTTATTCATTACTCCTTATTGATACTGAAAGCAAAAAGAAAATGATCTTTGTGTGAATACATACCTAGGTTCTATAATACTCAATACTAAATTAGTTAAGCTGGATTTTTTTTAATAAGATAATGGTGCTGTTTAAAATTGATTTCAGGGTTTTTTTTTTCCCCTCCTGGAAATGCTCTCAAGATAAATCAGCGTAGTTAATTTCCAGATACGTTTTTTTCTCTGCTCTTTGCAAGTTTGGTCTTTAAGAACCTGTGTGAGCAAGCGATCTTCTTCTGAATGCAGATCACATCGGCTCGGGTATTTCTGGAAATCTGTGTCTTTGCAGTGATCGCTGTGGTGTTGGTCATTTTTTCACTGGAGTTGTGAAATGCAGTTGCAGATGTTTGTGGAAAGGCTGACTTTACAACTGGCAAATTAGTATAAAATGTCTCTTCAAATAAATATTAATAAAGGCTCTTTTGGTATTGCTCCTAGTGCTTGATAAAAAGGAAAGTGTTGAAAGTCGTAGTGAAATGTTGTCTAAGGCTTCAGTAGTCAGTCTTTCAGTTTACTTATATTTTTCAAGCTCTAAGAAGCGCTAGTATTTATTGAATGTGAACTTAATTTGGGAAAGAAATGAAGTATTTTTCTGGAAACTGGAGACCATTTAGGTTTTATTTTCTATCTATTTTATAAAAGTGTATCTGAAGGTTTTGAAAGGAAAGACAGGTGCTAGCAGTTCTTTTTTTCATCTCCTTTTGGGCCTTAGAAATGTAAATGCTGAAATTCCTTCTTGTCAGGTGGCTTTTTGGTGTAATAATATCTATTTCTGAACTTAATCGCTGAGAGCAGAGCAATAAGCTCTCAACTAACTGGTGCTGTGATGAGCCTGGTGACCTTTGGTAAGAAGTTTTATAATCCTAGTGTTTGCTACAATTCTTTTTCCAGTGACTTCCCTGAGAAACAGAGAACTGTTGTAGTGCTGTAGGTGTTTTTAGCTTTCTCTCTAGGTTTATGAGTGAAAAAATGTATTAAAATAAGCTTTTGTAGTGCAGACGGAAAATCAATTATTCTCATGAGAAATTTTGCCTTATGACTCCCCTTTTTTTTTTGTTCCTAACCTGAATGTGCTTAATTCAAAGGGCCGTTATAGCAGCAATAATAAACTAGTGAAGGTCACTAAAAAGATAAACGGGGTCTTAAAGGTTGCGTTTAATAGCGGATTTAAAAGTTTTGGTACTGTTTATGATGTCGTTAGTGTCAGTCCAGTGTGGTGAGAGTCCAATTTCAGTTTGCCTGGCTAACCCAGTGCTTTCTAAAATATTCCAGCAGTTATCTAACCAGGCTCTTTAAAACCCTGCTTGTAATAAAGTACAAGTGTTCAGATGTTCAGGAGAGGCAGGTTTTAGGAAAGTCCCTGGCAAAAAATGGCTTATATCGCTTTAAAAAACATATGAAGCCTGGGAGAGAGTTTAGAGCAAGCAAGAGCACTGTGGTGTTGACAGCTTTATATCCCTGTTGGGTAACATTCACTTACTAGAATTGGCGTCTCCTCTCAGTTAGTAATTCACTCCATAAGGATTAAAAAAAAAAAGGGATGATTAATGGCTAGGAAACGTATATTTACAAAATTGTTGATTGCAGTCCATGAACCTGTTTGTGTATAAGTGGATGTGCTTATATATGTGTATGCATTGATTTTGAAGAGGATAGAAAATAAGCATCAAAACCCTCTGAATGCAGCTTAAAATGCCAGTGTGGAAAATGAACTGTTTTGAAGTTTGGTTTTGCTGAAATAGAAACATAGAACCAAAATATAGCCGAGGGAATGTGTTCAAATTTGGAGCAGGAAATAATTGCAAAAAATTTGTTGGTTAGATTAGTTTCATGCAGTCTGATAGTAATACATTCCTATTCATGAAAGCGTTAAAATGTGTGATTTAATTTAGCGAATAGTAACAGAGGAGAAGACTTTCAGGCAATTCAGACTGAATGGTATGATCGGGATGATTGGTAGCTGTGGTTACCGTGCTTGTACAAATTCGGATGCACCTGAAATTGTATGCAGTGATTCTTCAGAGGGCTGCTGCTGATTGCTTGTAAGCCCAGTAAAGTTCTGATGTGTCGCAGTCTTGTCTGCTTAGATGTAGTTAGAAATCTGTTTCAGTATGTCTCTGGGGTGACAGAAATGCCGACTGAGGATGGTTGAAGAGCTGTTTGTCAAAATCCAGTCTGAATATTTCTGCAGAAGTGTCATAGGGTTCGTGCTACCTTTTGTATATTTTACAAGGACTTAAAGTACTTTACTGGAGAGAAAATCCACTTCTGTACAGTTTGATCAAATTTGCTCCTCAGTTCTAAGCGGTTAGTTAACATTAAGCTCTAAATGGTGTCCTGAAGGGAGTAAGGAGGCGTGTTTCACTTGTCCTTACTAATTGATTAAAGTGAAAGGTTAAGTTTTAGATAGTCTTCTTGCCTGGATCCTAGATGAAGAATATCTTCCTGCTGCCTGAAAGAAATACGCATCAAGATATAGGAGCTTGAAAGCCACAAATCCTTGTTAGTTCAGGAAGCAGCAGTATGCTTTATCTGTTGCAAAAGAGTTGGAAAATGTTGCTTTGTACTTTGATATAATTGGGTGGGGATTATGAGAAAATGTAAATTCTTGAATTTTCCATGTTTCTGATACGTAAGGAGGAAGAGGCTTCTAATTAAACAGGAACAGTAAGAAAAGAAAGACAGTGATTTCTTCTTCATGCCTGATGGCTAAAAATGTGTTTCTGGTCTTTTTGCTGATTTCCACCCCCACCCCCCTTTTCCAGTCGGATTATGTCATGTAGATCGAATAAACAGAACAGTCACTCCTGAAGAGTCATATAGTGTATCAGCTGTATTTTTTGCTGAGGTAGAAAAAAAATAGTCTTTCTTTATGTGTTTCAGTACTTGGTCTGTTATTAAAATAAAGACACAGTTGGTTAAAATATGCGTCCAATTGAACATACGCATTAAACAGAATATAGGGTATCCACCCATTCGGTGATCTAGGCATAATTTGATGTTTGGGGTAAATTTGGAGCTCTAAGTTGCATCTGCAGAAAGCCACTGACAATTTCGAATTTAAGATTTAAGATTTAGCTGTAGTAAGATTTTATTTTTTCCCACAACAATTCCTAAGCGTGTCGAGTCATCTCCCCGCTTCCTTCCCACCCCATACCCATGGCCACGTTAGTTAACTGGACACTATTATTTCTCATCGTGGACTAAAGGAAAGAAAAAAAAACCAGCATCTTTGAAAAAGTCAATGTTAATTTCCCCCCAACCCCCCGTGCTTTATAAATTGGGTCCGTTTTTTTCTTAGTTTCACTGGGATGGATCAGAATATATTTACTACCAACTATTTGTAGGGCAGTTGTTTGAAAACGCCTGCTAAGGTGGCTCTGTGAGTGACTCCCGAGAATTGTTTTATGCCTGAAGAAGATAGCAAAATCGTATTAAAAACTATAAAGATGCCAGTGAAGAAATGTGCTTTTAGGAAATTAAATAGCGACGTATTTCTCACTCAGAATGTAAATGGGTTCAGACATCGAAGGAAGAAAAGCAGTATTAAGCTTTTATTGTTACAATAAATGCTTAAAGGTGAGGTATAAAGATTCCTAAATAGTTAATTTTGGGGAGTCTTTGTATTATATTTAAATTATTTTACTCTACTGATTATTTTATCTGGATTTGAAAGTAGAAAAAACGTGGCGTAATGTAATTGTAATCAAGTCATTATTTCAGCAGACAGCTATGTCATTTAAATCTTATAGTTTGTAGCACAGACTTTCAGATGGTGTCAGTTACTTTAAAGTGCCTTTGAAAGTGTTTAATAGTTTTCATGGAGATACTAGCCTGAATATTTATTTTTGCAGTAACTTTCTAGCATTGATGTTTTCCTTAAAGCTGTCTGTGTGGAATGGGGAGGAAAAAGGCCACAATGGTGATTTGGAGCTTAAATAAAGTACTTGGACCAGTAAGGTTTTTGTCACTCCCATTGACACAGAAGATGGTAATACAATATGGCATCTATGATGTTGTGAAACGAAGAGAGGTTTAGTGCAGTCATGTATTTATATTTGCCAAACACCTGTGTGACCTGTTTAGGAAAATTCTTATTTTTGTGATTGAGCAGTCCCCAACCTGCTTTTTAATCTTATTTTTAAACGTTTCAAAATAACTGAAAAATCTGTAAAACTTAGGAAGATTTTATTTCGAATCCCTAATTGCAAGGCATAGATAAGTTAGGCCTTTAATTACCATCCCTTATAATTTAGCTAAATTAGTAACTACTGCTGTGTTTTAGGATTAAAGGCCCAGATTTTCAAGGTATAAAGTATTACCAAGTCCCTTTGAATTGATACGATGGGGGTTTGCCCAAGATAACCTGTGCCTGATTCAGACTCTGTAAGTACCGAACAAGCGTGCTCTCCTTTCGAATCTCAGAGTGGTTTTGAAACCAGCCTGCTGTGTTGAACAAGGAACCGATGCCCTTTCTAGCTTAGAAAAAACTGTCTTGTGGTAATTGGTTCCTACTGCACGAAATGTCCTGGGTCAGCTGCATCGGTCCCCGCAATGACATGTGTCAGTGATGCAGATGCGAGGAATAGTCACAGCAGACAAAAGGCAGATGAGTATTTGATGGATTTTGAGAAATGTTTTCTAGCCTTCAGACATACTAAAATCATTGCCCTCCAACAGGCTTTGTACTTGTTGCAGAATGCTCGTCAGCGACATCTCTGCTTAGGAGTTCCATACAAATGAGTTTACATTGATTAGTGGTATGCAAGGCAGAAAACACGCTTTGCCGTTTAATTCGGGGGAAATTGTTAGCGCATCTAGCTGCGGTTCTGGAGGCCATTCACAAGTGCTGACTGCTTTAGTGCATGCTGTGTTCTCAGCCAGCAGGTCATGTTGTCCATATTACTGCGGTTCTATACTTAGGAATTTCTTTTTTTCTTTTAGTTCCTATGCTTTGTACCAAAGCACGTACTACAGCTGTTGTGTGTCCCCCTGTCTTCATTTGTACTCATCCAAATACTGGTAAAGGGAGACTATTTCGTTTCATATATCCAATTATATTTCCTTCATTTTAGAGAACTTTTAAAAACCCCGTGAACTAGTATTTTAAGTTGTTTTTTCTCTCTAAATACCTGTACTAACTCTGGTGGTATCCCCTGAAGATCTATAAACAGACCAAGATGTCAGCTTTTGTCTATTAGTGATTTAAGGCTGCTGACATTGTGAAACCCTTAGAAGCAATGTTTGGAAGTTGGTGGGTTTTGTTTTGCTTCATTTGGGTTTATTTTTAGTATAATTCTTACTTTGATTTTTAAAGATGTGAACATTGATGTTGCTAGTATTTAAGGACTTACCTAAAACCTCCTTCCAGAAGGCATTTCCGCTTGGAATAAGGCTACACAGATAACTTACAGAATTGCTTATAGATGAAGCGAGAGCCCTGCATTGCTAATATCATAAGCTGGGCAGGGATCTTGTGTCTGAACTCAAGATACATTTTAAATTTCTGGGCAAATGCTGAATGATTATTGCTGTTGCATGCAGCAATGTTAGGAAAAGGAGATTGTCATTATTTGTAGATGCTGTATGAAGGGAACAGAAGCAATTTGAGGAAAATAGGTAGCTCTAGATAGCGTTTAAGCACATGACTTGTTTTATAAATAGAAAATTACCTAATAGTAAAAATTGTCAGTCATTTCGCTCTAAGTGATGTTCTTGTATTAGGTGGATATGCAATATTAATCAGTCTGAACACGACTCTACCTTGTTAGTAGGAATGTCAGCAAGGTAAAACAGCTCAGAAAGAGATTAATAAAAATAACCTGTCAGACTATATTTTATATGAAGCTGCAGCATCTCCTGAGATATCCATACTCCCACTGCATTTTCAGAGTGCAGTAGAAATGTCTTCCACTTAAATATGCTCCCTCCTTATTTGCTCCCCAAAGACACACGCTGAGATGAAAAGGCACTCTGTTGACAGCAAATCTTTTCAAAAGTACTGAATCTGTCAAGAAATGTTGTGAGGGGAGTTTCTTGTATGAAACCCCATGATTTGTATCGCTGCATACTGCCACAAGGTTACTTTCTCTCCCTCACACGTTCTGTTCTACTTGTATAATGTTGAGAAGTGGACGGATTAGTCTGTCTTTACTTGCGTATTGCCAATACTTCACTCCCTATAAGTTGCTGGCTTAGTCTGCATTTGGAGGGAAACTTCGGCTAAGTGAGGAGGCTCACATAGAAGTATTTACCACCCTGGTAATCTAAACTCACAGAAAGTGTTTTGTCATAAATTGAGTTGGCAGGCATATATTGGAAACGAGGCATGTCATTTTCAGAACTATAACCAGCCTATTTTTCGAGAGTCATATAAATTCATATTTTGAGCATATTTGGTTTATATGCATTTCCATTATTTATATATTAAAATTAGATGTGCACAGTTTCCAGCCTTATTATTTTGAGTGGTTATTAAGAAATGTAGTTATAAATTATGAGTTATACAATACTTTGGAGTAAAAGGTGATTTTCATAACGTCTCTTCCCAACTTACAAATAACTTTTTTGCCATAATACAAACATGCTAGCAGAGCAACATGATAGATGTCTCTTTAAGTGTCGTAGTAAAAGAAAATGACTTGTATTCAGAGGCTGTGGATAGTTTATGTTGTTTTGGACCCATTTCCCAAGCAGTGATCGAAAACAGATTACAATAACAATTATACAGTCAGAAGATGCAATATCCATTTCTGTTTTAATTGAGTGAAAGAATAATAAAAACATCATTAAGAAAAATGAGGTGGACCTGTCATACACTCTACCAATTTTTAGGCTTGGAGGAAATGCAGAGTAACAGAAGTGTGGGCTTTTTCATTTTATTTTTTAATTTATTTTTTTTTTTTTAAGCAGAGTTTGTTTTCAAGCTTGAAGTCTGGATGATAGACTTTGTATGGGCTCCTGTGAGCAAGTGTGTAGTAAGAAGGGGTGCTGCTTGACAGTAAAGCTCAAGTTAGGCATTATCTGAGTGTCTGAGTTTGGCATAATAATGAATGTAATGTTGCTGTCATTGGTTTGAACCTTCCCGATTAGATAAATATGATCATGGTGTCAAACTTGACTTCCCATTACTTTTGCCTCTTGAAATCTGTGGATGTATATGCCAGTAAGAGTACCCCATCTCTTAAGCCGGTGCTGCCTGAGAACTGACTCTTCTGTGGCTCTTCAGGTGCCTCACCATCTTGGTCTGCTGATTAAATCCTGTAAAGTGAAAGGCTCAGTGCTGAGTGGCACTTTTCCTTGAGAAAGGACCTGTCTGTGGTTGAGGGCCCAAAGATGAGGGAAGCTGGCTCTCCATTTTCCTTGAAGCCGAGTCCTAGAGCTGTAAGCAGAAATGTCCTTTCTGCGATACCGTACATTGGGACAGATCGATCTTCTCTACAGTAGCCTTGGTTCTCTTCGTGTACCATGAGGTTTTATAAATCAGCATTTGGAATGGCATCCGAAAGTGAACTGGGAGCCAGTTCAGCCTTTGGAGAGCAGATGTAATCTGCTTTCTTTGGCTAACACCTCTCAGCGAGCACATGCATTTGCACTAGCAGAAGTATCTGGTTCTCCAGGGTAGCTCTGTGTATGAAATGTTATAGCAGTTCTGCCTGTTGAACCCCAGAAGCGTGGAATGCTGACTTTTCCACAGGTGGGTCTAAACACTGTAGGTCAGCCTGTAGGTAGGTCCTTCGTACTCTCCCCCTGAAATACTGTTAACTGGCTGAACAAAGTAAGTGTACTGCGCATACCTGAGAAAGAGGATGTACCTGTTAACTCTGTCTTTGTTCCTTGACCTCTTGACTTGTTTGATAAACATGTGGTAGTTATTAAAAGCTGTTAGGCTGATGTGACCTGCTGGCTGATGAAAGGTGAATGTTCCTAAAAGGATGATGTTCAGATGGATAGTTGTCAAACATGTGATCTTGTCTGTGGGAAAACGAGGAATGTTTCCCTCACAGCTCGTGATCTTCTGTCCTTGAAAAAGAAAGAGCATGAGAGAATGCCACTCAGAACTTGCTCTCGGCCGGAGTGTGTGGTGTGGAAGATGGAAATCCTAAGAAAAGGCCAAGCCCCAGATGCCAGTTGCTGACCCGTAACGGGCCATGCGTGTAGGACGTCTGAAGATGCTCTGCATATTGACTGGTGAAAAGGGAGACGGGGGAGAAGTTAGCTGCTTTCTAGTGAACCAAGTCGCACAGTGGCTTCTGCTCTTGCTTGGTTGCGGTTCGCTCCTCCATTTATTTTCCCACTGATGATCTGATGAAGATTTCTGTGGTCTCCTTATACCAGAAGAATATCATCTAGTAATGATGTTGCCATACCAGTAGCTGAAAGCGTAGCAGGATGAAGGGCTCCACCAGTAATCATTGAGTTTGATGACATTTATTCTGAGACAGAGTTTAATGTGGCTTGTCCTATTGTGTGCATACTTGTAACTTTTGCCCGTAAACAGTTCTGCCGTATCTGTTGATGTTGTCACTTAGAAATGAGGTTTTCTGATGCTGCCAGTATTTAAAAGACATGAGGGAAAGCAGCAACCATTACAATGGTTACAGATGTGTTCAGCTTGCCTTACAGCTGAAGCCTGCCATTAAGCTTGAAGATAGAGATGTCAGTGCAGTAGCTCCATTAGACTCGCCATCAACTCTATCTGGTAACATAAAGGAGGGCTGATATGATTTCTTTTTCTTGCCGGGGGGATGATTCACAGAGGAATGGACCTAAAGAAGAAAAGAGCTTGCTGCTGGGTCCCAGTGGAGATCCCAAAACAGGCCTGAGTGTGGTACTCAGCTCTGCTCCAGAAATAAAACCTCAAACCAGCTACAAAAGCTCTTCTGTTACATTCCAGGGGACTTATCCCAGTACCAGGAGACTGGTTAATAGAACCTTCATTAAAATGGTTTTGCTAGAAGATGTTTTGTTTTGCTTTAAAAATTACATAATATGGTGGATCTGCTAGCACCACCAAAGTTAAGGGCTTATTAGTGGTTCCAGTTTTCAGGGTTTAAAAATGTTGGTCATTAAAATTAATTCTGGGTGGAACTTGGCATAAAGAGTCTTAGCCCCTTAGGCGAGTTTTGTTACGTAGTTAAGAACAACAGAAAGCAGTCCCCCAACCTAAAAACCCCTCCCAAACCCTAAACTTGTTTTTAAGTTACTTGTTTTTAAGTTTACTTGTTTTTAAGAAACCAAAGCCTAAAACTTTTAGGAAATCAATGGCTTAAGATGATTTTTTTTAAAAAAACCCACCAGTTTAATTTTGAAGTGTTTCCTTCACTGGTTTTGAGTGAAATTAGTGTATTTTCCGTTAGTCCATAATGTAAATTACTGCTGTGGGGTATTTTGTCATCTTTTGTAACTGGGAAACAGGTTGAAACTACTGAGATATTTCACTTAGGAAGAATATAGCCATCATGTCTTCACCACTGCCTTTTGCCACAAATGCTTGGACTCTGTGATCTTGCATGTCTTGTCCAACCCTCATGATTCCATGATTGGGTTCTATCAGTTGTGAAGCCTGCACATGGTTCTGCCTTAAGGCATGGTGCTGGTATTGCCAGGGGCAATGCCGCAGGTCTTGGGGGGGGCTGGCAGGGGAAGCTGAGCTTTCTGCTAGAGCAACAGATAGCTGTTTGTGCTGCCTTCTGACTCGGTCTCCCTCAGAGCCCTATTTTGAGGTTACCATTGCTCTTGCTTCTCACTTAGGTGGAGAGCTGGAAGTGCTTTATTCTCCTGTTTAATTGCGTCTCCCTCTTGGCTACCCTGGGTTCAGTGGGTGGCACAAAGTGCCCCAGTGTTGTGTTCAGATTCGGAGTTTGGGTTGAGTTAGTGCAACTAGCTTAGCAAAGGAGGGTAGTTACCAGAAGCAGCTGATCCACTTTGACTAACAAAAGGCCTCATCTCCCATGAGTAATAACACTTCTGTCCCAGGCACGCAGTCGGAGAGGCTGTGCTAGAGGAAAATACTCCTTACCCCTCTCAGTTTCTCATTTCTCATTTGTCTCAGCACATGCTCTGAATGTGGCTTTTCTTTTATACTGTTTTTCTTGCGAAACTCAAGTATTATCAAATCAAGTTACGAGTTTCATAATATGTTTCTGTGGTAGAATAGCGGCCTGGAATATTTCGTGTTAAACAGTAAAGCTGTTATTTCAGCTAGGAGAAGGATTCCTTGGCTAGTTAAGCTGTCAGAAGCAGGGGACATCTGCAGAGATGTTAGTGACTTCTTTATAAGATTTCCTGAGATCTGGGATAGTTGCGATGGTTTGGAGACTGAAGCCACAGAAAGGACTGGAAGCTGAAGAAGGATGTAAATAATATCTTGTGGTTTGCATTCACCATTGGCTAAAATATAATATGTAGAAATGCATTTCCTGCCTCCAGATTTATTGAATATGCAAAGCCAGAAAAAATAACTGAGGAGGAGGAGAAAGATACTGTCCTTAGTTCTACTTCCTCTGGCCCTCCTAAGAAGAAAATTCTACAATGTAATGTTATTTAAGCTGATTTTGTTTCTTTGGCGAACGTTGTATTAAAATCATCTGTGGACTGAGCTCTTCTTTACCAAATTACATCCTGGAACAAATTATTTGCAACAGGCTTATAAACCCATGAAGAGTAGGAGTTTAAGAGCATCGCATTACTGGTTATACGCAAAATGAGATATCTCACGTTTTGTCTAGAACAAACCGAAAAGCAGAGGATTAGCAGGAAGTAAGGTCCTTGTTTTTAAACAGAACCTTTGAAGTGCTTGATGCTTTTGTTTCGCATAGGATTGTATGGTTGCAGAGATCCTGATACAGTGTCATGTATTTGACATAGAGATTTCCCGCTGGCCCCTGTCAGTGTGCACACACGGCTTTCTTCACGTGGTTCTGAGTGGTTAGTGACAAACAACTGCAAAGTCATTCCTTCAGTCCCCATTAAAAAAGATTTACAGTGAAAGAATTCTCAGCCTCATAATGAGACTGTTGTAAGCTGATGCTTAATATATAAAAGGCTGAAACACAGCCCATTTACCCAAACCAAGCATTTATTGTAAATAAGTTAAGTGCCGACAGCTTATATTCTGTCCGATTTAATTATATTTATAATTTATGGAGTAGCTTGAAAGTGAGCCTTAATAGACATGACTAGCCCTTTGCTGAAATGTGTGAGCTCTTGTCTCTTCCACCTCATCACCGAATTGCAGTGGCATGGGTTGAACCTGGGATCTACTTCAAGCCTGATCCCTCTTGAGTGGGAATAGTCATGTCTTTGTGGCACTGAGGAAACGGCACGGTTCTGCCTCTTCAACATGGCATTGCATATTCTGTATCTGCAGCCCTCAGCTGGGCTCTGCAGGGTTTTGGGGGGAAGATCTCACAGCACCCCCAGTTACAGCCACACTTTGGTTTAAATCAAAGCGGTGTTGAGATCAGACCAAACCCCTTTTTCTTCAAATACTTTTTGATGTCCTTCCTCTTAGAAAAGAACCCCAAGCAACATTTTGGAATGCAGTTGATCTTTCCTCATTATGAATCTATCTTCTCTTGTTATGTGATCTTAAAGGTCTTTTCCAACCGAAGTGATTCTGTGATTCTTTGTTTTTTTCAGCTAGTTGAGTCTTAAATAGAAACCTCCTGTTTATTAGCATATGCAGTAGGTTTTCATTTCGGATCGCATCGGGATTTGCAGTTTACACTGTCTTGAAGAAGTGGCACGCTGAAGCTTTGAAGCTTCACCTGGTTTTCTGTTTTATTTCTAGGTGCTGGTGTCAAGTTTTTCAGAATAGAAATTAGGGAGTTACATTGCTCTAGGATGTAGGATGGCCATCTTTGGTGCAGAAATTCAGGTATTTTTGGAGAACTGAAAGCTGTCAAACTGAATTGTTTTCTGCCTTTATACTTAGAGCTGCAGGATGTGAGAAGGAGAGCCGATAAACCTCTCCTGTGCCTCATGGATGCTGATTTCTGCCTTTTAAAATAGCTTTTGCAGTTCAGGTTCATTTTCCAAATTTAAGAGAATGAGAGGGTTAATACCATTTTGGTGTATGTAAGGTCAGCTCCATTGCAGCGCAAACAGAAGTAAATAGCCGGGCTGCTTTCCCTTTGCTGCCTTTGTTGGGTAAAGGGGTCTTGCCTAAAGAAAAAAGCAGAAGCAGATTTGGTTTAGGAAATGTTTGTTGTTTGGTTGCTTCCTGTGGTTATTGCCAGTTGTGGAAGCGTGCTTTACTGTTAAATGTATGGAATCTTTATCTAGGTAATTTCTGGATGACCTGTGTTTTGCTAATTGAGCTTCCTAGTCGCAGTCGCAGGGTAAGAGCCTTCTCTTAGAAGTCCAACTGAAATGGCTGTAATTCAGTGTTTTCAGGTGTGATTGGGAATAAACCTTTGTGGATTCTGCTCTTGCTATTACCTACATTTATTTCTTTCTCCTGCAACCCCACCCCGTGTTGGAAAGACAAGCTTAGAGAATAACCCACGTTACAGTTTCTGCTGGGGAAAATGTTTTGTGCATAGAATAATGAAGGGTTTTCAGCAGTTTATAAATTTTCAGAGAAACACCTCCCAACCATAGAAATGTGCTTTGTCTGTGAGGGAGATTTCTCTGCATGTGTGTGTCTGTGTTCTGTTTAAAAAAAAACCCACAACAACCACCAACTAAACCTGAAAACCCAAAGCACAACAGCAACAACAAAAACTTTATTTTCCACTTTCTTCATTTGATAAAAATCTCTCCGCTGTAGAATGATTTCCTTTGGGTTTGACACCACCATTTGATCTCGTTTTTTAATAATTTTGGTGGGTTTCACTCCCAGAAGAAAACATGCTTGTGCTCTGAAGTATTCCCACTAGAAATGTGGGAAAACCTCATGTTACTCAGGGCTAAGAACTGGCTTCTTTATTAATTCCCTGCTAGACAACCCCTGTACAGTAAATCTTTCCATAACACCATGCTGTTGAAATTAATCAAGCTGATGTTTGGAAATTGTTCAAATTAGAGTAAATTAAATAACACCTAGACAGGGCTTAGAACTTGTGCTGATGGAAACAGATTTTAATCTAAAAAGACACAATTTTTATTGTGCCTCTTCTTATTGGTTGATCTTTATCTTGTACTTACTAGGACATGCAAGCGTTGCTCCCTGTTTAATGGCTGCTGTGGTGGGTGGCTGAAATAGTTTAACATCCTCCTCAGCTTTCTGTATCCTTTTCTTTTTTGCTACAGGTACCAACTCTGTGGTGGTTATGTAGAAGTAGACAATGTGTATAAGTTCAGCATTGGTAGTATCACCTGTATTACTTGCTTTAAAGCGTGCTCTGCACAAAGTATCATTTGCAAATGAACAAAAGAAACAGTGCAGGACTTCTTAATATCTACTACTCTCTCTTGTCCTTCTAGTTGGTCATTGGAAATTTACGGCTTTTACTTTGAAATCTTACAACTGAAAATGTTTTCCAGGGAGCTGCATGTCTGCATTTTAATAATACTTTTAACTGGCTTCAAGGCTTTTTCTGGGGGGTTAAAAATGTAATGTTTTATGCAGCAGAGTGTCCAGAGTTCTCACTTCTTGAATGAAATGGCTGATTCTCTTCCCTTCATTTATTACGAATGGATTGCTCCCTGGTGAAATTAAACTACAGCTTGAAACGGACAGGGAGAAAAAAATGTGCATTTGGAGACAGGTCTCTGATACATATTTAATTTCTTCTCAATTTCTTTGCCCCTTAGAAGAGTCTTAGCAAGACATGCAACTATGTTTAGAAAGCCTTCTCTGTTTTTCCATGGAAGCAACAGCAGAGCTTAAATTCCATCTCTGATTTGTAATGTATGTTATACAAAGTGCCAGTCATTACTGACTGTTCTGTTCTTCTGGGGAGTAGTGGGGACAGTTTTTCTCTCTTCTCTTCCATGGATTAGAAGGAATTCTCGATGTGTATGATTGTTCTTGTAAAAGCCTTAATGTAGATCTTGGTTTATGCTCCGCTAACATCTTGCGCAGATGCTATCTCTATGGGGTCAAAGCTCTGTGAGAAGCATGAAAGAGCTGCTTGTGAGTCAGTTAAGTGAACTAACATCAAGGAGAAAATGTCTTTTGTATAATTTGTGATCACTGTCAGTGTCTTGTATGCATTCCAGTATTGTGTTCATCCTTTAGGGAAACAAATTGTTTCCTTTTTAGCCCTCAGATTACCCCTTGTTTTCTCCATGTGTGAAAATCAGTGCTGTGTGTCATCTCCCATCATTCACTGCAGCATCTCCCTAAAGTTGAGAGGGCAAATGCATGGAAGCTCAGTGCAGAAGGGACCTGAGTCTTCTTTGTGCCTATGCATGGGAGAGGGAGAATGACAGTAGCTCTGGCTGATCGGACATTGGGGAAAGAGCTGAGAAGATTCAGGATTTATGAGTAAGGCTGCCTTGCATTGCTGTACCACTGCTTGCAAGACTTCATTATGGATGCTTGGTCTCCTGCTCTCTGAATATTGCTCTGAGTTCTTCAACAATGAACAGTGACTGACTCGCATTGCTCTTCTGTAAGGGCCCTGTAGTGAGCTGGAGGTGTAATATATGCATCTAGGAGTAAGACATGGTGTATTTCAGTGTGTGAGGAGTATGTTGGCTTTTGGCTGCAGGTGCTTTTTACTTCAGATTCCAACGTACTGGAAGTATGTTAATTTATTTTCAGATAAGGTTGGGAAACAGGAAGTTTGAGGCAATAAATCCACTGGAGACATTATAGCTTAACTCTCCAGTGCGAAATAGAGGGCAAAGCAGATGGAACTTCCTTGGAGTGAGATTTACTTGGAAATAAGTTAGGTTACCATTGTTTTTTGTTAGAATAGCATTGGTACTAAAATTCCAGGTGCTATAGAGAGGCATGAGATTGGGTTAGCAATGGCAGATGTGGTAACCTGCCCTTTGCTCCCTGTTTTTAAGGTACTAGTAGCAGCTTATCATCAGTTACTCTGGGTCACTGAGTTCAGAGATGTTTTTGCAAAAGCTGTTTCTGTAGCAGGGTCCCTGCAAGCAAGGGCAGCAGAAAGGGGCAGGAAAACCATCATGGGCAAGAGTTCTGTGAGTCCTTAGTGCCATCCATGAAGTGATGTCACGTACAGCATCAGTTCTAGCATTTGAGATCATGTTTGTACTGGGGCAGTAAATAATAAATGTGGAGAATAGGTGCAACTTCTGTGCTGAAAAGGTGAAAAGACTGTTGTGTGACAAGGAAAGCGTCCAGGAGGAGGATAAAAATTGCTGTGGAATCCCTCTCATCAGTTTGTATTCACCTACTTTTTCTGTCTTGCCAAGTTGTAGTTTACAGAACCGATATCACAGCCTCAGCAGTTGGCCAGGTATGAGACTCTTTTGTTAAGACACTAATAGCCCCATCAGAAGTGCTATGATGGGCTTAAGTTCAGCAGGAGGGAACATGTGTTGCTTATGGAGGTTAAATTTCATTTAAACTAGTTAAATGATTTACCAACAAAGAGGCTTTATTTTTTAACCTTGGCTAGGAATAGACATTTTGTCACTGATTCCCGACGAGCAGGCTCAGCCCTGCACTGTCTTTTCAGGAAAGCACCAAGAGAGTTTTTTTCACTAAGATTTTTAGTTTTTTTTAACACCGTGTGTTAAAATTTGGATGCTTGAACTTGCAAAATGCATGTTTAACCCAGAATCAAGCAGTGATGAGGGAGAAGCATCAATGTGATGCCATAACCTACTTACACATTACTTCAGGATGTGTTTTAAAGCAAAGAACTGAAACACATCAGCTGGGTGTCGTTGCTTGTAGCTTCTGCTGCTGGCCTGCACATAGGATGTCAGACTGGAAGCTGCTCCATGCCTGAAAGGTCACTAAGTGAGAATTGTGTATCTGAAATATAGTCTGTGCAAATTCAAGACAAAGCGGATTTAAGTCCTGCAGCATTTGTTACTGCTGTGACTGTATCTATTTCAGAGTGACTCCTCTGAAGGGATATATAACTATTGTAGATACTGAAGGTACTGACAGTAGATGATCTCAAACTGTAGCGTGGCTTTCTTCTCTTTTTCCCTTAAAGAAGTGTGCGGTCCAGGAATGCAGTGATCAGTGACTGGCCTTTCATAAATATGCTAAGTTACTTTTCAGAGTTGTTATCTACTGGAAATAATTATATTTCACACTGAAGAACAAAAGTTAGAGGTGAAGTATCTGGCAGTATTATGAGCTTTAGCACATTTGGAGAGCTGCTTTAGGCTGAGATTTGTCTTTGCCCCAGTTTTTCCAGTTTATCTGGGGGCTACCAAATTAGAATCGTAGAATCATAGAACAGTTGGGGTTGGAAAGGACCTTAAGATCGTCCAGTTCCAACCCCCTGCCATGGGAAGTGTCACCTCCCACTAAACCATGCCACCCGAGGCTATGTCCAGCCTGGCCTTGAACATCGCCAGCATTCACAACTTCCCTGGGCAACACATTCCAGTGCCTCACCACCCTCACAGGGTGAGGCACTGGAATGCCTCACAGAAAATTCTTCCTCATTTCCAATCTAAACTTCCCCTGTTTAAGTCTGAACCCATTACCCCTTGTCCTATCACTACAGTTCCTAATGAAGAGTCCCTCCCCAGCATCCCTATAGGCCCCCTTC
>JAOEHY010016435.1:0-13726 GCA_025447955.1 Psilopsiagon aurifrons | reverse complement strand
CCCTCGACCTGCTGGTCACGCTCCTTTTGATGCAGCCCAGGATACGGTTGGCTTTCTGGGCTGCAAGCGCACACTGCAGGCTTGTGTTCATTCTTCCATTGACCAACACCCCCAAGTCCTTCTCCGCAGGGCTGCTCTGAATAATTGTATATAATAAATAAGTTTCTGTGACTGGAGGTAATGGTTTTCCTTTGCCATCCCCTGAGTACACCCTGGCCTGTGGCAAGTGATGAAAATGGCTGTGCAGTGCTGTAGGCTTTCTCTCTGCTCCATCTTCCCTCTGTGCATGCACTTCAAGTACTGTAGGGCAGTTCCTGTAAATTGGCTTGTTTCTCTACTGTCTGTAGTATTGTATCCCTGTAAGTTCATGGCCCACAACTTACTGCCATAGATGACTTGATCCTGTAACCACAAAAGTAAATTTACAATGAAACAGAACAAAATTGAATCCAGACCACCCCCTGAGTTTTCTACTTCTGTGCTTCCTTCTCATCTTAGATCCTCTTTCGAAGAGAGCTGTTCTTACTCTCTTCATGCATGCAGCGCGAGAGCAGCCTCTTGCCTCTCTGGGTCTGCATGACCAATAGCTGCCAGCACAAGATAATAATTTCCAGTGAAACCAATGCAAGGATGTTTTCCTTGCGCAGTGAGAAGACTGGCCATGGTTTGAAAGTGTGCAAATAAGCCTGTCTCAGCCAAGAACTGCATATGGGAGTAGCCTCTGCTGACTCCTCCATACACTGACTGTGGGGAGAGAAGCAGTGCATTTGTGTGTCACGTTTTCATTATTGCTGAACGTGGAGCTCTGACCTGAAAGAACAGGGATGTTCAAGGAACTGTAGAAAACTTCTGCAGTGTTGAAAAGGTCTTATTAAGAAATCTTGTTCGTCTTCATGCTGACTGTGATTCTGTTCCTGAATTGTATTCTCTGGAGCTTTTACTGTGGTTTTTAAATGAGTCAAGTGATGAGACTTCAGTATTTCCCTTGGAAGGAAAACAAAAGCTATCCCCCAGGGATAAAAAGGCAGATTTCCACTTAAGATGAGCTTTCTAGGAGGTGTTTTAATTTACAGCTTTAACTAGAGATGTATGACACACTTGTTCTTCTCTTACTGATGCTCTGCTTGCTTTTTTCCCCCCCCCATCTAGGTTTGATGATTCCAGTCTTTTGTGTGGTGGAGCAGTCGGATGCCTCTCTTGAATACGATAATCGAGAAGAACATGCTGAGTTCGTTCTGGTTCGCAAAGATGTGCTCTTTAGCCAGCTGGTGGAGACAGCGCTCCTGGCTCTGGGGTATTCCCACAGTTCTGCAGCTCAGGCACAAGGTATTCGATAAAGTTCTTTTCCCCCTTCTCTGCACTGGCAGACGACGGCATCTGAGGTTATTCAATGTAAGGAGTAGGCAAGAAAATTGTTGACAAATCTTGGAAGTGGTTATATCAGTTCTGTTGATTGCATAATCTTAAACTAGGTGTACAACAAGCCCTACCTAGTTGGCCTGCCTGGAAAGCATTAGCTGGATCTTTCTGAAGTGTGAAACGTGATATTCATTACACACTTGTATGAGGCAGGTTGCTGCTTCGAGGAAGTCAGCACAAAAGAGCTGGATAGAATCTCTAGGTGTACAGCTAGATGGTATCTAGCATTTCTCTTTGTATCAGGGCCATTTTGAACAACATATTGTAGTCTTTCACTTTTAAAATTACCCATTGTATGTAATGGTTATATATATATACACATGCTCTCTTTATGGCCAGTAGTTGTAGGGCTAAAAGTACAGGCAGTTTTCTCTGTTTTCACTTACCTACTATATTGCTGCAAAGCCTTTTGTGAAGCTCTACATTTCTACATTCTCTTCCACTTAGAGTTGAATCTTCAGTAGCAGTGAAATCTTAAACAAAACTTTCCTCCCTCAACCCAAAATATCATCTTGAAAAAAACAAACCTAAAATTCTAATCTTGAAGGAGATAGGCAGGAGGTGGTGGGTTAGGAAATATCTTTCAAGAATGAACTTTGCATTTCAAGAGTCTTTTATACTGAACAGGTTATTTCAGTGCTTATTCTTTTGGATGAGAAGCCTGTAAGTTTCATTTTCATTTCTGTCACCAGTAAAAACCGTGTGCATTTAGAATAATGTGATAGAAGCTTTGCCTGGGGGGTTTGGATTTTATCTATTGGTTTTAGTTGTTTTGTGTAGCTAGGCATTTGAACATACGAACAGAGGGAGCAGTGGTAGTGTTGAATCCAGGAGTTCCAGGCAGCGATTAGTAGCACAGGCTCCTTGTACAAACTTCTTTCCAAACAGGGTGATAATGATTCATTTCCTCTGTCAGCCTTTGCTCTGAGAGAGAGGCTCAGGTTCTTTACATAGGCAGAGCTCACACACATGTGCTTATTTGCACAACAGAGTAGTAAAAGCTCTTCAAGAAGGTAGTTGTTTTGGTTTTTAATATGGAATGTTTCATGTCATTTTAGGGACACTTTTTTCTGAATGTAAAAGGTCAGCATATCCCACTGTTTCCATCCTGGTGAGCCAGCCTCCTGTTTGACAGCGCTATCCATCTCAGTTAACACAGTTGCTCAACATGTTGCGATCTAACATGTGGAACATGCTGCATTAGGTGGCTAAGATTTGATTCTTGGCACTTACAAAGGGGAATGGGTTTTGCAAGAAACCTGCTCCAAGGAGGCATGCCATTCAGTGCAGTGATCCACACTGGCTGAACATCTCACTTGGGGGAACCTTGCTCTTGCAGCATCTCTGATGTGAAAATAGCAAGGAGGAGAAACAGATTGACTCATGAAGGAAATTAGTGACCGTGCAGGGAGGAAACAGCCACTGTGTTTTTGAACTACAGGCTTTGACAATGAGCAGGTTCAGATACTCATCTGTCACTTGATGTGTCACTCGAATAACTCATCTAGAAAATAAAAGTTGAATCTCAAATTGTTGTAATTAGTCTAAAAGAAAAGACTGTCATTTTTGTTTTTAAGGCAGCAGTTACTTTCCACTAGAAAGCATCAGATGGTATAACATTCAGAAACACCAGAAAATACCTTGAAGATCTGTCAGTTAGCAGATCTCTTACTTGGTCAGTTTAATTTACCTTCACACTGAAGGATCAGCTCTTCAAAGTCTTTTATACATCCTGGACAAATAATGCAGGTCATGCTGATTTTAATATGTGAAGCTGAAGTAGTATGTCGCTTCTGTGCTAGCTGTCTTCAAGCTGAGAGATGAGGTGCAGGCAGAGAGAGTGAGCTGACAGACCTCAGATTGTTTAGATAAATGAGAAAACTTACATAATGTTGGGCTGTAATATGCCAACTGAGGTTGACAGAAGAATGCTGCTAAATTGTTGCTGTAAGGATTTATTTAGGAACCCAATTTCCTGATTTTAGGAGAAGAAAAAAATAAAGCTATTTCCTTTACTCATTCTGGCTATAGGAACAGCCTGCTTCTGTTCTAGTGCTTGGGATTAATTTCATTTAGCAATGTACATTGATAAACAGTCACTTAGTTCTTCTTCATGCTTTATGATCAGCTGAATTACAGGATCTGCATGAGAGGCTGAAGATCCTCAGGTGCATTTTTCAAAATGATAAACCTTTGAACAACATGCTGTGCCAAACACTGACATGAGTAGGTGTCCCCATGTGCTTCAGGGACAAAGTAAATGTGAGCTTGTCAAAGCTTTTGTATTGTAAAGGCTGTCTAAACTGTAATGTAGCATGTAATAATTGTCACCTTTCGAGCTGAGAAAGTGTTTCATTTCACCCCCCTCTTGTTTTGGAGTACTGAGAGGAGTAGCAATGTTCTTGTGGGAAACATCTTGCCTTTGCCTGTTCCTTTTAGAACAGGGTCTCCAGTGGCAGATAAAAGAGCTAGTTGTGGGGGAAAAGAGGAGTTCTGGCAGCAGAGAGAATTGCTGTGCAATTTCACACCGCCTTCGCTGTGTTCGCCATGGCACTTCTACAGCCCTGCTGAGGCTCGAGCAGGCGGTGTGCACCTCACTGCGGGGCCCTGCCTCACACTTGCCAGCAGTACAGCAATACAGCAGAGCCTGGGAGATGTGGCACAGAGAGGTGGGTGCTGCGTTGCCTCCCTGAGGTGTGTGTCTACCCCAAGGAGCAGTGTCGCGGGGCTGCCTGCCTGGGCAGCAACAGAGCTCTCCAGGGAGGTGATGCTGTTGTGTGAGCATATGAGCTGCAGCTTGCACATACAGCTGCCACCTGGCCTGAAGCCTCGCAGGCCAACTGATGGTCACTTGGCTTATCATGACTAATTTTTAGGCCTATTCATTAGGTAAATTGAGAGGAATCTTAGCATAAGCAATCTTGAGACAAACATGTATCAGGATGTGTACGTGAAAGTGGCTCTGTGCCTCACTGAGAGAAGCTCTTTATTCCCACACAGTTCGGGCAGGACGCATTTACTCCACAAACAGCTGGTTGTGAGCATTTTTTATTGATGGTGGCAAGAGCAGAGACTTTTCCAGTGAGTGCTGCCCCCCTGAAACTTCCCTTTTCTGACAGGAGCCGTGAAAAGTCTTCTGGAACAGCATGGGAACACGTTAACAGCTTGGCACTGGGGTGTGAAAGTTGGTGGTGTGAATGGCAACAAAGGTTTAGTAAACATTCATGTATTTTTCTTTCATCACTTGCGTCTACACCTGACACTAGGGAACCTGCTGCATGTGCCTTCCGGAGAGGAAGAGAGTCATACTTTAAAGGGGCACCTGTTCTGTGTGTAGTTTAATAGAATTTACATACCCTGATGCAATTTCATGTTACTTCATTTTTTTTTGCGGGTAGGATATTCTAACTGGGCTGTGCAGGAGAAGGGGACCAATAGGGGCTACATGCGATATGTAGTGCTGAGTGCTGGGACCAAACTAGTATGGAAGTAGCTGTAATCTGGAGTACCCTGTGTGCAGTCCTGCGGGTTTGGGACCTGCTGTGAAAGCTGATTCCCTCCTCATTGCCGGGTGAAGGAAGAACGGTGCTAGTTTGGTTGAGCAAGTTCTACATTCTTAAAATCTACATGAAAAAGAAAATAGTGTGATTTCTTGTGGATATATGTGTATATGTTTTTTTTTTTCCTTTTGACCAGCTCCTTGTTAGCTGTTGTGAGCATGTACACAGAACTGATGTACATTGTCTGCAAAAGCTTGCAAAGCTGAATGGGCTTTCTCCTCCCAGGTGCTTCTGCTAGGTGTGTTGCAGGGCACGGGAGTAAAGGAGTGCCTACCTTGACTGCTGTGACCGGGCAGTCCAAGTGGTTGCTTGGATCAGTTGCTGTGTGTGGCCACCACAAGAAAGGGGGTGTACACAAGAGTGAAATGGTGCTGAGATGCCAAGTGGAGCAGAAGGAGGGGTGAGAAAATAGTGAAGTTAACACAGAGCAAAAGAAACAGTAGATCTTTCCCATTCCTGTCGCTGTAGAGATTGCCAAGCCCTAATTCTTGAGCAATGTATTGCCAGGAGCAGAGCCATTGCAAGAGGCAGTGCCTTGCATTAATGCCTTGGAGGACTCTCATCATGCTGTTGGGTTTCTTCTAGTGCTGGGTACTGATGGAAGAGTGGGAAGCCTTGTGTCTGCAGAGAGCTGGGAATGGCTGGTCAGAGTAGAGGGCTGGAAGGAGAGACTGGCAGTGGTCAGTGAGGAAGGTGTAAGACAATAAGAAACAGAAAAGGTTTAGGTATGTTGCCTTGCCATGTAGAGTTGCAGTAGCTGGGCATGGAGGAGGGGGATGCTCTGGTGATTGGGATTTAGTGAGCTGAGGTCAGACAGCATCTGCCATCAGCCTTGCATGACTGCAGTGAGGAAGAGAGCTCTGTTGCTGCCAGTCAGTGCCTGGCCAGAGGAGTTGATGGGGTACCCCTGCCCTAATTGGATGACTTTAGAGTTGTATCTCAGGACTGGCTGCCCTTCTCTAGCAGCCTGCCTGTGGGGCTCTAATGTTGTTTGCAGCTGTGGGACGTTGTAAGACCGGCTTGGCTTGGCTTTGGTGCTCCTGCAGAGCGCTGTGCTTTGAAGCACTAAGTGGAGCTGTCCTTGCGGGGAGCCGCAGCAAGAGTGAAAGGTGGCTGTCCTGACTATATAGCAAGGAAACCACGACACAGACATGTAAGGGCTCTCCTCTGGGTCCGTAGTGCACATGGCTGGGGCAGGAAGGAGCCCAGACTGCAACTGTGTTCATTTCCCTCAAGGGTGTCTAAATAGGTGAGCTCAGCCCTGGTCTTTGCTTTTAATTGGAGGCCTCCTGCACTTGCCGCCTGCGTTTAAGTAGTATTTCAAAGCAAAGGCATTTTCGTTTGATATGGTGACATTTAGCAAATCAGCCCAGACCTCAGGCTGCTGTGTGTGAGAATGTGGCAGCCTGAATGCTGGGCTCCTTCACTCTGGCTAGCCTCTGTGAGACGAATGGGAGCATCTTGCCACTTACAGGATTATAACCATGTCTACAAATACTTGAAGGGTGTAAATACTGATAAGGATTTGCCTAAGCTGGTCCAGGAGGGTAGGGCTCTGGGGCAATTGGAAGGACCTGAGCGGATGATTAGTGTAGAAAGATGCTGTGAAATATTCCCATCTGTGCTATCTCCAGGACCACAATAGCTTCCAATTGAATGTCAGGTAAAGGCAGAACATACCAGCTGGGGGCTGTATTGAACATGCACAAGCTGGTTTTATATTTCCATATCTAGAAAAGTACAGTAAAAGTGTGGTGAAACTGCTAAACTGTAATTGATGTATGCAGCTAGGGTTGCTGCAGCTGGGAAGACCAGATACGCTATTTTTAACACTTGTGCAAGGTAGCAGTATGGAGAAAATGAGAGGAAAGCTGGGATCAGGCTTCTCCTATGAATAATGTGCAATAAATTACAAGGGTGCTATAATCTGGGATCTTCTGGCTCCTCAGCCAAGTTCAGTGTCATCTGCATGTCGTAGACATGACTGCCTGTTCATGTGATCAAAGACCTTCTAGTCAGCATTATACTGGCTTTAATGAATAGGAGAGACAATGACAGAATGGTGAGACAATGACAGAAATAACAAGACAATGCAGCAATCAGCAAACTAAATGTTGGGTCATTTCCTGGCTCTGTTACTGTTTGCTGCTACTTTTTTGTCTGTACAGATAGCACAGTGGTCTCACCTAACAGAGTTGTCAGTCTGTGTAGAGTTGCTCAGTTTCTCTCAGCTCAAACTCTTTTGCTCCAGAGTATGATCACCATGCTAAACTAATGGGTCTTAAAACAAGCAACCCAGCCCTCCTTGGTTCAATTTTCAGCAGGTCAGTCTTACTCCATCTATAATTAACAGCTCCTTTACCTTTAGCAATCCCCTTTGCCTCCTTTGCTTCTACTGGAGACACTTTTGATGGGTAAGGTTTTTTTTCTTGCCTCCAATTTTGGGTCTCCAGTAAAAGACCCATTTGGCAGTAATATGTGTGAGGGGTATGACTTAAATGAACGTCTTGCAATTTCACGACAACTTGTCTGAGATTGCTAAGACTGGATTTCTTGCAGCGATACTCAGCCATCCAGATCAAAGTTTTCCTTGTAAAAGCTCCTCCTTGAACTGTACATTGCTTTAATTCTAGTCTTTGTCTTTCTCCCTGATTTTTGAAGAAAGTGATATAAGTACTTCTCAAATATGTATTTCCCTCCCTATATATAGACATTTACCATCAAATCACTGTGTTGTCTACCCTACAAAACTTCATGACAACTGTAAGTGAAACTCAATTACAGGAACCATGAGAGAAACTCAGAATTTAATGAGACTATTGAAAACCTCTTCCTTCTTTGTTTTTGTTTTTTTTTTTTTTTTTTCTTTTTGATAGGCATTTCAGTGCGTAATGCACACAGGGTTTGAGAGACACTGTTGTTAAAGGAGCAGCATCTCACCCCATTTCAGTTGAAGCCCCAACGTTCTCTTTAAATGTTGCTTGGGACTCTAAAGAAATCTTATGTAGAAAATAAAAGGAGGGGTGGACATTGAGGCTGCTTATATTTGTAGGGTTTGCTAAGAGTGGTGGTGTTTTTCTCTTTTTTTAGTGGAAAACATGACATACAAAGAAATGTTAGGATGTAATATATATAAAATGGACTGTATTTTGTGTTTTACTTTGTTTTATAGATAAACACATATAATACAGCTTAATCTAGAATATAAACATACACATATATTTTATACATATACACAAATACAAATTTATATGACAGCATAGTATATATGTGGAAACAAAAGATCAAAATCCAGTTAGTAAACCAGCCTTTCAGGTTACTTGTCAGCCTCATTCTCCATTTGTAGTGTTATTTTAAGTAACCTCATTATCCCAACAGCATGAACACTAGTGAATACTTGAGTCTTTGATAAGGTCACTGTGAAAGTTCTTAACATCTGACCAGTGGTCAGGAAGTGTCTCTCTTTCCTCTCCTTCCCTGCCACTCCGCCATGCTCCTGTGTGTAAAAGCTGCCATGTGATGTTGGCTTTCTGATCCCAATATATTATTTACAGGATTCTTGTGATGGAACAAAACCTTCTACAAATAATAATCTATTTTTCTAGATGGCAGACATCTGGGTTGTATAAGTAAATGGGTAATTTATTAGTGTTTGAACAGCTTAAAGGAGGGTAACTAAAGGTGGGCCTGAACAGCTCAGCACTTCTGACAGCCACTTTCCATCTCATCTGCGGTTTGTGATTGAGCGCAGCACCACTGGCAAGCAGGAGAGGAGGCAGGGGTGAAAAGCAGGAGCAGCACGGGCTTTGGCTGTCCTAGTGAAACACCCCTTCTTCTTTCCTTCTGTGTCTGTGAGACTCCACATACCTGCGGTGGCAGCTTGAGGCCAAGTGCTTTGAAACGCATCCTGCTTTGGAGGTGGCTTCTTGTTGCAGTGGCGTGTGTGGCATTTGTTCCATGGTCATAATGGATCAAACTCAGGCTGTGCTGTGGGTAGAAATGATTAAACCTTTTCTTCTTATCTCTCCCCTTTGTTTCTGAGAAAAATTGCTAAGGCTGTGACAGCAAATGGGTGCTTCTGCGTGATGAGGACCGTATTCTTTAGTGTTTTCCATTCACTTTACATTGCAGGCTTTGTGCAAAAAGATAGTGCTGCAGGACAGAAGTTTCTTCAGGACTTGTATTCTTCAAGGAAAGATTTTCACATATTCTGCCAGCTTTATAAACCAATGAAGAAATGCTGGGGAAATTGAGCCACAGGCTTTTTTGTGTCACAGCAACCTTTATACTACTTTGGGGTAAAATAAAAATCAGGTTCACTCTAAAAGGCCTGTGTGCACTCAATTAAAAACTTAGACGAGCATATAATAAATTCTGATTTTTCTTGGCCCCTTTCCCAGCCTCTCAGCTAAGCCCACAAGCCCATGGACCACTGGTATTTCTGAGGAAAGTTGGGAAATGGTCTTTATTAATTTTAATTTAAAATAAAATCTGATAATGAAACAGTGCTGTATTTAAAAATGGGAATAAATTAGGTTAGACTAGGTTTTCCCCTGTCCAGAGAAGGAAAATGCAATGCAGTTAGCAGCCTGTTAGCTAACAAGCTAAGTATTTGGGCATTCAGTAGTATGAGGAGAGCAAAGCCTGGTGGTGGTTAACATGCTAAGGTAGCTTTTTTTGCCTCCCCCCTTTTTTTTTAATTCTCTTTTTTAGACATTTTTGTCTGCTGAGATTTCCCCTTCCCCCCCTCCCCACCCCTTGGTCCTGATCTAGGTAAGGAAAGCAGCATTTTAGCCCTATGGCACAAGGGAATGCTAATCACTCCAGCTGCAGATTGCCTTGCCCCATCTGCCTTCCCAACAGGGGTACAGAGCTGAGCCCACCTTCAGCTGCTTCTTTCTTTAAACTAGCAGAGGCAGGGTGCATCCACCGGATTGGTTTCTGCTTATTGGGAAGCACATCCCAACTTTCAGGGCCTCTGGTTCGCCTTGGGCATAGGTTCCCGTGTGCAGCATTCATGATGGGTATGCTGCTGGGGAGAAAGCAGAGCTCTTTCTGCTGCCTGGTCTGTCTGAACTCTTATTGTCATCACTGCACCGGTCTGGATCTCGCTGCACATGTGAAGGGGAATTGGTTTGAACATGTGGAGAGCAATGGTGCTGGCTACGGCGTCCCTTGCAAACTTATGGTGTAAGACAGTACTCTGCAATCCCCTTCAACCACATTGGCAAGCTAATCACAAAAACCAGTTTGGTTTGAAAATGAAAACCGAACAAAGTAAGGGGAGAAAATGTAAAGGGCTAAACAGAAAACATTCCCTGGCTTTAAAAAAAAAGAGAGCTCAAACGCATGGACTCCTATTCTGTGTCTCTATAGGAAAGATCTTTCTGGGAAAGGGTCAGTTTGGAGGGTTTCTCACCACTGGGTGTGAACATTGCAGAAGGGACCTGGCTTTAATCCTCCTGGCCCTTACTGGAATATAAAGTAACATCAAATGCAGTTGCTGTCAGTCAGCAACTGTATTGGATGTTTGCATCGTTTTGTACCAGTTGAATTTTACAAGGGCAGTCTGCCTTCCTGCCTTGTCATTGGGGGTCTGCAGCAGATTAAATGGCTATATATTGACATAATGGAAAAAGATGAGCCGAAAACGATGCTGTTGACCTCCTTTTGTCTACTGCGCAACTTACTGGGAACTCCATCAGAGAGTACTGATGATGGTTCAGATTCAAGCTGTGACTGGGAGAAGCAGGTGTGTAGGTCCTCCTCCTGTCCACTGAACTACTTCATTATTCAGGGTGTGTGTCTCTACCTGTCTGTACTGGTGCAGGGCTTATGGAGAATTGCTTGTACTCTTCCCTTTGGCCAGCGAATACCTTTGGTTTATGCAGACAACTCAAAAAAAAAAAAACATATATATATATGCAGGTGTGATAAAAAAAAAAGGCATTGCATGAGTTAGATGAGATTGGGGTATTTATGGGTGATTTTACTTTCAACTTTATTCCAGCAGAAAAACAATGCTTCTAGGATGAAGTAACTATCTATTAAACAATAGAGCTATAGTAATCCTGGGGACTGGGGTCTGTATTCTATTCTGTTTCATTCCCTGGTTTTGTATGTGCAGCATCTTTGACTTCACCTAGCTGTTTCCACAGTTCCCAATAAAGAGTTAAATTCAAACAGGCTACGAGAATGCGTGTGCCAGTCAGGGTTCTTAGCTAAATTGCTTTCATACTTTGTTTTTGTAATATATTTGCTGCTTAGCCACATTTTGGCCTTCTTCCTTTTTCTAACAAAAATCATTATGTGGGATAGCTAGTAGATAGTTCCTACTTTCACAGTGACAACTCCATGCTAAAAATGTCCCTTGGCATAGGGATCGTTAACTGATGGCAATTTGTCTGCCTTTCTGAGTAGGCTTTTTTTTCGGCACCAGCTATAGAATCTGTGAAATAGTCTGTGGGGGGAAAAGTGTTTATCTTGTGTTGAAACTGAGGATGGACCAAATGCTCGAGGAAAAGAACGTATCAAATAATGAGCTATAGATAATACTAAATCTTTTCAAGATCCTGGAAGGAGATGTTTAGGCAAAATTGTGCGGCAGTCAGCACGAGAAAATTGGCATTTTGTGAAGTGCTGCTGTAGAATGTGTTTCACACGTCACTGTTTATGTATCCATTTATATAGATAGCATCAGTTACACATTTTTAAATGTTGATGATGGGTCTAAAAACTACATGCATTACGAACATAAAAGTTTCTTTTTCTGTGGCTTGAGCATGGAGAGCAAGTACGGTTTTTCCCCCCTCAATTTAAAAACTGCATTTCTTTGCTTAAAAGAATGAAGAATGGTATTTCGTTGGTAATATTCACAAAGGTTTATTAATATTTTATTGTGCAGCTTTTAAATAGAGGGATACCCATATTATTTCTTTTTCTCTGCTATCTCTGCAAAAAGAGCATAGCAACACCATGCATTTGCATTTTTCTGATCACTAAAAATCCCCCCTACCATAAATGTGTATGTGAAATTGAGAACCTAATTAAAAGATTAACAGCATGTACAGTACTTTACCCAAAAGGCATGTGTTAATTTGTTAAAACACTAAAGATTTTTATGCTGTCTTTTTTTTTTTTGATGCTATCAAAATATTTTCAGTGGAACTGGTTGAACCTGGTCTCTTTATTAGAAATTCTTCTGCAGAGTGAGATGACTTAATTTCATATCTAATTGCATAAAGAATTATAAATTATCTTTTCTAAGAGACCTATGACACTAAAACACAGAATGAACAAATAAAACTGATTTGTTCTAGTACAAATGAAGATACGTGGCAGTATTTTTATTGCAGACACCATTTGTTTGGATTGAGTGTCTGAATGTTTTACAATAAGATACAAAGCGCTCTTTGTTGAGCAGTCATACTAGTAATGCATCTTAAGGTGTTTTACAGCTAGTTGCCATGAAGCGAAGGAACCCAAATCAACAAAAACCAGCCCCACCCATAAAATAACCCTCTATGCAGAATGGGATAAATCTGTTGCAAAGGAAATATGTTTTATATGCGTTCATAGAAGTAGCGGGATCTGCCTCGTGAGTCAAACATCGAACTTTGTTGTTCGCAGAGGAAAGACCTGTTGATTTCAAAAGTGTGCTTTTGAAAAGGTGAAAAGGTGACTTGCTGTATGTAAAATCGTAGTTTCTGGGTAGGTGAGAGATGCCCCAGTCTAGACTAGAGCACACTGGTGAAGGAGTGCAAATCTGGATTTTAGTGGGGAAGCATGATCAATGTATGTGACACTCTACTGGAGATGCCGTTTCCCTGATGTAAAGGAAATGTAGGGGCTGCTGTGGCCCTGTTAGTGCCACATAACCCAAGGGGATGCCATAGTGCTGCAGTACCTTTCTAGTGACTTCTGGAGGAATCTTGAAGAAATCCCCCTTTCTGCCCCTAAAGCATAACCAGTAGATATTCTTTGTAAACAACTGAGTATTTACCAGTATAAACTGAAGTATTACTTTCAGAATTGAGCATTATGCCTATGGCAGAATTTAGTAGAAACTATCAATTATTAAAGATTTGTTTTTTGTAACTGCTCTGCATGGGTTTTATTCCGTCATTGAAAATTTAAAATGGTTTATAATAAATTTACCATTTTGTACTAAACTGTGTCAATGTTGGTGTCAAGACAGTTCGAGTGTTACCCAATATCTATTTAACCAGATTAAATTAAACCCTATCATAATATTTAGTGCAAGTAGATTGTCCATAAAGAAATGAATTAATATTCTACTGACCTCTTGAGGGATTAATTAATAAATTTATCACAAGGATTAGTTTGGTATTGTATAATAGAGATGTTTTTTATATATCCAGAAGTACTTCTATTATGAAGTTTACAAAGCTGCTTCCGTTAAGCTGATTGTTATTCCCAGATGCAAAAAGGTGGATGCCAAATTGTCTAAATCCCAATGTATGTATGCATTTATGATTCTTTTTTCTAGAAGGGAGCCCAAAAGGGTAGTATGGTGCTTCATAAAGGCAAGTAGGACAGAAATATAATACTTAGACAGCTTCCATGGTCTAGTTTGAGTGACGTGAGATGAAAACTGCAGCATTTTTGGTAAAATGTGGGTTGCACTGGTAAAAACACTTAGGCCTAGTAATCCAAAGTGATTTCAAGAACAAAGTTCAGGAGTACTTTTATTTACCATAAAACAGTGAGATTTCCCTCCCTCCCCC
>JAOEHY010016429.1:0-15985 GCA_025447955.1 Psilopsiagon aurifrons | reverse complement strand
GTGCGCCGTTTCGCGGGGCGCTGCGGCCGCCATTTCGCGGGGCGGCGCGGCCGCCATTTCGCGTGCGGAGCGCGGCGCTGTGCCCCGTTGCAGAGGCGCGGGTGAAGGTGATGGCGCGGTTCTGCCCCGAGTGCGCCGTGGTGCTGCTGGAGCACTTGGACACGCCGGTAACGCGGTTCCTGCTGAGCCACCCGCCGCTGTCACGGCTCTTTGAGCCGCAGGTGAGGCCCCGAGGGGTCACGATGCCGCCCCAGCACAAGCCCCTCGCACAAAAGCCCCTTATACACCGGCTCCTGAGTGTTCTCCCCCTCTTCCACAGAAAAAGGAAGAATCCAGCTTCACATCTGAAGATGCGGTTCTGGCCTCGGTTGGCATCATGAAGTGTAGCCCCGAGCGCGGGCTGCTGGTGTCCGAGAGCATGGGCCTGGCTCTGGAGGAGCTGATCCAGGCGTGCTGTGGTGAGGCTGGAGCTCTGCGCGCGTGAGGAAGGGAATTGAGGTGCTCAGTGAGTGCATCCCGTGATAGGCAGTGGTTGAAGGTGATGGCTTCCTCCTAAGCAGTGGGAGGCTTGAGGCCGTGCATCATCTCCATGGGGTTGTGGCTTTCCTGCCTCTCCTTTACATCAGCAGCTCGCTGATGTAAAGGCACTTCCCAGTCTGGCATCAAAGCACTCATTTTGCTCTTCTGTAGGCAGAAAAACCGTCCCTTTACCCAGCGATATCGAAAGTACCATGAGCAATTGGAGTTCGGATGGGCTGAGTTGTAGTGCCAGGGCTTGCTTCTCACTTCAGCAGCCTTTTCTGTTTACACTGGTACACTTGACGTGCTTCTCATTCAACTAAAACACATCAGGCCACAGAGTCTGCAGGTTTTGGGAGGCTGCTCTTAATGACACATTGCTGTGAAGGGGGCACCTTGTTGTCACTGCCAGCATCGCTCTGTGGCACAGTATGCTTGTTTTTCCAGAGGAAGATGAAGGCGTTCCTGTGGTTCTAGTGTGTGGCCCAAAAAACACGGGGAAATCAACATTTAACAGATACCTGATTAACCTGTTACTGAATCGGTGAGTCTGCACCTTCTACATGTCAAAAAGCACTGCATGGGGCTTAGGAGACATACTGCTGTGTGGTTGTCGTGGAGTATGTGAACTAATTTGATACCAAACAGTTAGGGTTCGC
This sequence comes from Psilopsiagon aurifrons, assembly GCA_025447955.1. Lineage (NCBI taxonomy): Eukaryota > Metazoa > Chordata > Aves > Psittaciformes > Psittacidae > Psilopsiagon > Psilopsiagon aurifrons. Next base: position 14,807 of record JAOEHY010016429.1, on the reverse strand, counting down.
TGGGAAACTGGGAGTTTTAACACTGAGAAACATGCACTAAGTTATCATCTGTTGGTATCTAAAGATTCTTGGCAGGACAAGATGTCGAAGCTTATTCTCTTGCCCACTGCATGCTTAAAGGAAAGCTTATGAAGTTCCTAATCAAGCTGCTGGTCTCAGTTAGCGTGGGAGATGTGGTACACTGGTTAGGACCACCTCTGATTATTGCTGTAGCTGCTTCCCTTAGAGCTGAATGGGTTTGGAGCTATTGTAGTGTAATACTGAGCTGTAAGTGAGCCCTTTGCGTTCTTACTTCGTAAAGGGAGGGAGGCAAGTGATGGTTTGATGGTATTCAGTAACTTAATCTTGATGGTCTGGGACCGAATCAGGTCGCGGATGTTAACGTGGGCTTCTTTCTCTGCAGCCTTCCCTCAGTTGAGTATATGGAATGTGACATAGGTCAGACCGAGTTTACGCCGCCTGGCTGCGTGTCACTGAGCAACGTGACAGAGCCAGTTCTTGGTAAGTGTTCTGCTGTTCTCTGCAGTTTCCAGAAAGTTGTTTCATTTCCACAAGTGCTTTCTGAGCAGGGGCCGTGCTTTAGGGGAAGTTGCGGTGTCTGGCAGAGGGTGCCTCTAGAAAACAAACCGAAGGCTGCTGAAGTTCTCTTGCTGAGGGCAGCGAAGCTCCATCTGAAAATCTCACTGAGTAACATGGAGCTATTCTCCCTGCTTTGTTCTTCTGTTTCAAAGAGAGAAGAGCCTTGTTGAGAAGGTCGTAGAGCAGGCTGTGGCATGTCAAAGTGGATTTTCAGCCTTTCCCATTCAAGATGTCTCTTTGGGAAAACGTTTCCCAGTTGTTAGGATCCATGAATAAAACTAGCTTGTGGACCGCAGAGCAGATCCGTGTAGATCAGGGGTGTGCAAACACCCCTGGAGCCAGAGAAGTCACAGGTGTTTGCGGTCTTGAGCATTTGGGTCCCAAATGTGAGCAGGATGTGGTTTAGTTTTTGGATGGTTTGTCAGCTGTCAAGAAGCTGTACAAGCAAGGCTGTTTGCATGTGAGAAGAGGACAGATTTGGTTTGGAAGGGGTTGTGTGTAGATGCTACAGGGATAGGAGTTTCTGATTTGACTTGTGGGACCTACTAGAGGTTTGCTGCTTGCCTTTCCAGGTCCACCATTCACCCACCAACAGACCCCACGCAAGATGGTGTATTACGGGCAGACCAGTTGTGAGCAGGACACAGAAAGGTACCTCGATGTTGTGAAGTACGTGTTCAGCTCCTACAAGAGGGAAGTACCTTTAGTCATCAACACCATGGGCTGGGTGAAAGGTAAGCAGGATAAATGTGTTCTCAAGAGGTGGTGCAGAGGAAGGTGATGGTCACAGTGGTACCTTAGCACGCTTTCTGCAGCGTGTGGGGCCAGAAAGTACAGCTTCCCCCTTGGAGCTAGTACTGGTCTTCATAGCAGTGTTGTGACCTGTTCATATGGCAGCAGCAATCGTGTTTTCTCTGCTCCCTGAAGGTGAGGGGTTGCTGCTTCTGATTGATATCATCCGGCTGTTGTCGCCCAGTCACATTGTGCAGATGGATGTGTACGACTGGAAGGCCATGGCTCCGCTCACCCCGGAGTACGTTCACCTCACTCCTGGGCTCTACACCAAGGGCAAGCAGCAGGCCAAGTGCAAGCAGCTGGGTGCGGACGGAGGGGAGAGCTGGAAGCCCTCTGAAGGGGAGGGAGATGCCTCGATTCCGGAGTACAAGCTGCTGTACGTCCATCCGGAATTCCCTCGAGCAGGGGTTGCAGGTGAAGCGTAAGTAGAAAGTTTGGTGCTGGGTGGCAGTGGGCATTGGGCTTAACAAAACCTGAAGGGCTTAGGTTGGTCCGAGCTTACTGGTTTACTCACTGGGGGCTTACGTTTGGCGTTTCCACTTGGGATCATTGACTGTTACGTCATTTCTGTTTCTATCTGGGAGGTCCCTTACCCCATGTTTCACAGACCTGCATGATGATCGCATTATTTTGTAGTTTCTCTGGTGCTTTGAACAGCTCTGAAATGTTTCCTGTCCTGAACCTTGGGTCTTTGTTGCCAATTTCAAGTGCCTTTTTTGTCTCTGCCTTCTCTAATGAGCTGTTCAAGAAAACAAATGCATTACTCTGTGCCCAGCTGACTGACTAAAAGGTGTGTGGACATCAGGGCTGGAGAAGGAAGCCATTGCCTAACAACAAACTTTGTTTGAAAGAAAACAAGCCACCTCCTTTGCTAATTAATGTCTCTAAAGTTGAAACATGCCCTAAACCCTGTATGGAGGTAATAAAAACACAGCTCTGTGTTTCCTTCAACAGTAGGAGCTTTAAGAACTGAACTTGTGTGAAAGAGCAGCTAGATGTGCAAGGGGGATCCGGTGGGAATATGGTGTGAAGCTGCCGTGCCTTGATGTGCTGTGGTGGTTTTCCAGGCGGGTGCACAGCGGCATCCTGCGGGACATGTCCATGCTGGGCTACCTGGGCCAGCTGCAGGCCCCGGACATCGGCGCCGTGCTTCCACTGCACAGCCTTGTGCCATATCAGGTACATGGGTGGTTTGGAAGGGCTCGGGGGTGTTGCTTGGGGGTAGCTGGCAGTTCTGCTTGTGCTGTACGTGTTCTGTGTGCTCAGTTGTTGGTGTTTGCCACAGAGGTAACTCCTGTCGGAGCGGGCTGGGAGCTCCCAGGGTGTGTGTACTTAGCACTGCCTTATCTCTGTCCTCAGATAAATTGAGGCTGAGACACTGAGATGATGACTGGGTTTTCCTCCTTCTTTTTAACCCACTCAGGTACCTTTCCGTGCCGTTGCCCTCAGGGTTATTCACACTGACGTTGCTCCGACCAACATCATGTATGCAGTGAACGCCAGCTGGGTTGGACTCTGCAGGATACCAGATGAGATCAGATGCCAAAGCGATGGGCCGGTGCTGCTGACACAGACCCCAGTCTGTGATTGCCTTGGCTTTGGTGAGCCAGCATGGGGAACCCTGGGCTGTGTGCATGCCTGTCTGAGGCTGTGATTTAGACCCAGCCAGTAGCTCAGCAACACATGGGCGGGATGGGGAGGAGTGAGAGGATGTAAAAGCCACAGGTTGAGATAAGAACAGTAACTAAAGTGCAGTGTAATACTAATAATAATGATGACGATAAGGAAAATGAGAGAGTATAAAATCAAAAGGGGAAAAGGAAAACCAGTAAACACAAGTGATGCCCAGTGCAGTTGCTCAGCACCTGCTGAGTGATGCCCAGCCCAACCCAAGGAGTGATCAGTCCTTCTGAGTGACTCCCCGAAGTTCTTGATCAGGGTGAGTGCTACTGAACAACACCTAAGCCATCAGTGTGTTCTCAGCTAAAGCCAAAACACAGCCCTGCGCCAGCTACTAGGAAGAAAACAAGCTATCCTAGCCAAAACTGGGACGTGTTTTGACAGAGAGGGTGGGGTGATTGGGGCTGCCTGTGTTTTCACAAGCGACTGAACAGGAGGGATGAGGTAAGAGAATAATGCATGGGTTTTCCTCAGGAATTGTCCGCGGGGTTGACATGGAGAAGAAGCTGTACCACATTCTGACGCCGGTGCCTCCGGAGAACCTGAGGCTAGTGAATTGTCTGCTCCTTGGCAATGTCGCTATTCCCAACTGCGTTCTGGTGGGCCAGGTAGGGGCTGCATGGGAAGAGGGAGGGGTGGCTGGCGGGTTTCTTGACGTGTCTGGGCATCAGCAGATGGTTATCTCTGTAGGAAACTGTCCTTAAGGCAGAGAAACAAGGGAAAGCAGAACGTTCTTCTCATGTTTCAGATACCAGAGCAGGGTTTATGTGGTGAGAGCCTGTTGCTTTCCACCAGCCAGCTCTGTCACTATACAGGGGACAGTGCATCCCATTCCGGTGGTAGAACATTGAGATACGAGTATCCTGTTAAGATTTGAGTTCTGAAATTGTTTCTGGGTTTGTTTTCCCTCCTCCCAGCAAGGAGTCGATGGAGAGATCCCCTATGTCACAGCCGATTACAACTACAGCATCCTAGGCTCTGGAAAGCTCAAAAAGAAGAAGCATTTTAAGAGGAAGGAGTACGCGTTTGAGTGTGACTATGCCTAGAGCCTCGTGGGCTCGGACTGTGGGATTCATTCTGCTCTGTGTGGAGCCCGGAGCAGTCGCAGAAGTGCTCTGGATGCAGATACGCAGCATGTCTCCTTTTGATAATGTTTTATATTTTCCATTTGTATTTTGGTGTTTTGTAATAAATATCTATTTAGATATGGGTTTGGTTTGCATTTCTTCTGCAGCCTGTGCTGGCTGAGAGGGGGTAGTGAGTGTCGGAAGCGCTGCAGGTCTCTGGCCTCAGCCCAGCCTCAGCCAGCTCTGGTGTCAGGAGCAATCCATGGGGCCATGGGTGTAACCCCAGGCTGTGTGTGGGTTGGGAAGAGCTTTGCTCATTCTGCCCCTGCAGCACCGCTGGTGCTTGGGAAGGAAGGAGTGAACTGGAAAACCCTCTCTGGTGAAGCCGCTGGAGAGAGTCAGCCGCTTGCTGCCCCGCTGCGGCCATGGCTCTGCTTTATCCTGCCTCACCAGCAGCTCTGGCTGCCAGACCTCCTGCTGCAGTTTCAGCTCAGGACCCCAAGCACAGGGCTGGGGAGAGCTCGGGGACCAGCTCTGTGCCTATGGGAAGAGGCTGAAACGAGGTAGGAGCAGAAGGAATTGATTCCCCCTGGGGTGCTTGGCCTTGCCTGACTCTTGAGCTGGTCTGCCTCACTGAAACGCAAGAGGAGCTTCATTCGTTTTACTCCTTTCCCGTGCTCTGTTGGGCAGTGATGTGCTTCTGAGTGACCTGAGGCCGGTGGCAGCCTCCCCTGGGGAGGAAGAAGGGAGGGACTGTGCTTGTGCGGAATATTTGCTGCTATGGGGGTGAGCGAGCTGCAAAACATGTCTTCATCTGGTTTTTGAGGACGTCTCCTGGCACTCCTGGGACCTGTAAATGGAGAAATGAATGGGGTGACCAGCGGGGAGAAGACAAGGCTGCGCTGGGGTCTACGCCGTTGCTGCCTTTCAAAGAGTTAAAGCTTTAACTTAATCTAGGCCTAATTATCCCCATCTGGCTGGGTCTGGTGGGGAAGGAAGGACTTGGCTGGCAACCCGACCAGTGCCTAAAACAAATACAGGGGCCGCTGTGCAGGAAGATCCCTGGCGAAGCGGGAGTTGGAATCGCGGGTGGAAAAGGCACCAGGAGAGGTGAGGTGAGCGAGAGGCGATGGTGAAATGCTCGGTGCCAAAACCCTCCAGAGCTGAGCATCCCTCAGCACCCTCCTGTGAGGGTGATGGAGCCTGCACTGCCTGGACTGGGGGACCCCCTTGGAGTTGGGGGGCAATTGAGGAACCCCCATGTGCTTGTGCCAAGCCTCCAGTGTTCAGTTCTGGACCTTTCCAGGGAAGGAAACACACTGGTGGCTCCCAAATACAGCCTCAGGCATAGGGCACCACGCTGGCCCTCACCATGGCTCTGCCCTAAGGGGGAGGGGGCCAACAGGATGGGATGTCCGGGGGCTTTGGAGCTGCAGCATCCCACTTCATGTCTGGCTACTTTACCTATGGAAGGGCACTTGGAGCATCCAAGAAGCCGCTGCCAGTGCTGATGACTTGGGGCAGGGATGGTCTCAGCCTGGCCGATGGTTTTCCGTGGTTTAGGGAGTTTCACTTGGGGCAGGAGAGAGGTTGGTCCTTTATGGGGGTTTTGAGCCCATTCCGGTGCTTTCAGGTTTGCGTGGCTTTAGCAGAGGGGACCCTCTCCATGCCTATAGCTGTGGGGGTGCATCCAGGCCTCAGGGTGGCACATTCCTGTCCCCCCTGAGACGGCGGAGCCGCTGCACAGCCCCCTCTTGGTGCATATTCTTCTCCTCACAAGCACGTCTTGTCCCCCCGCCCAATGTCTTTCATAGACGGCGGAAAGTGAAATTTGTGCAATGTCTGTAGGAGGCTGAAGAAAGGCCCTTTGTGTGCCCCCCGCGCGGGCGCTGGGCAGCCTCCAGCAGCACCCTCCGCCGCCCCGCGCCTCCCGGCTGCCGGCCTCAATGCAACGCCTGTCCGGACACTGGGATCCGCTCTTAAAGCCGGAGCCAGGCTCCCCTGGTTAGTGCCACCGGTGGCCCCGGCGGGGCAGGTGGGGGTTCCCCCCCCGGCTGCCATCCTGGGATGTTTCTGTACTGGAAGAAGCGGGGTGCCTACGAGCTGGAGGCTTTGCCCCCCGGGCTGGCGGGGCTGGAGTATGGGGCAGTGGAGCGCTTCTCCTGGAGCTCCAGCCTGGACATCAGCGAGGAGCTTGGGGGTAGGTGTCTGGGGACCATGGGGGGTGCGGGCAGCAGTGCTTGGCCTAAATCCTTCTGACATCAAGTGTGAGGGGCTGGGAGAAGTTGTAGCTGGAGCAGGAGTGAGGTGGGGTTCCCGTAGGGAGTGCTGTGAGGATGCTGCCGTGGGGTTGCTGCAGGGAATGCTGTGAGGATGCTGCAGGTTCAGCAGGGAGTACTCAGCACACCCCCTTACCACTGGCATTGATCCCTCCCAACCCAGACTGGCACCTGAAACAGGGAGTTGGTGCAAGGATGGTCCAGTTCCAAACTCATTGGCCATCACCAGGAGGGTGCGATAACAGAGCTGGCAGGAGGAGGAGTAGGAGGAGGTGGCTGTCTCATAGAGGAGGTGATGGGGCGAGGATTCCTCCTCCAGCCCAAGTGCCTGGAGGGGACCCAGATCCCCTCCTGCTCCAAGCCATTGGGGAAGAGCCCCTGGACTGTGGCCGTGCCGGCGGCTGCGGCGTGGGGCTGTCCCCGGGCACTGCCGCCTGCTCTGCCCGGCCTCCGTTTTCTGGTGAGTTGGGAAAACTTCCCCTTGGGTGCACGAAGGAATTTGTTTTATCCCGTAATTATTCCCGATAGGTCAAGTGAAACGGCGGCGGGGGCCGGCCCAGCCCGGCGGCGCTGCGGGGCGGCCGCGGCTACAGAGCCCTCATTGTGCTCCTGCGGCGGGGGCAGCCCCAGCGGCTCCCCCTGCCCGATGCTCCCGCGCCCTCATCCCGCAGTGCCTGTGCTGCACCGCATCCTGGCGGGGAGCTGGGGCTGCACCGGTCAGGGCTGTCCGGATTGTCCCGATCGCCAACCCCGCTCCGGGCAGGAGCAGCACTGCCCCAAAGGGTGGTTTTCCCGCAGGCTGAGTCCAGCCCCAGCCTTGGCCACGGTCCCGCTTGTGCCGGAGTGGATGCTGTTTTTGTTGGCAGAAGGGACGCAGGAGAGGGGAGCAGCGCGGTGGGGGAAGCCCCTGTGCTGGCCATGCAGCCCGGCCTCTGTATTGGCTCCCACCGGAGCATCGCGGGGCTGTTCTTGCTCTTCCCTTGCTGCCAGCACCGTGGAGTCTGTTATTTTTAAACGATTAAGTGCGACACATAGCAAAAGCCTTCAAAATAGGATTTGTCCCTAAGGCCGATTTGACTGTCAAAGCTTAAAGTGGCTCCTAAGCCTCCTTGGGGGCTGGCAAGTGGCAGATTGAGTGTTACTGCTGCAGCCCCGTCTGTGCCAGACCTAGGGGAGCTGGGGCAGGTCTGAGTCCTGATCCTGTGACTTGGGGGGCCAGGCAGGGGGTGCCAGGTCCTGATGCCACGGGATGCACGGCGTGCGGGTGCAGCTCTGGCTCTTGGGCAGGGGTTTCATCCCTTTCAGCCTTGTTTAAGCCCGTGCGCTTTGCTTTACGTGGGCAGGGCCGGGAGTGGGGCTGGGGGTGCCCACCTCAGCACTGACCCCTGCTCTCTCCCACAGCCGAGCCGTGCCCACCGGAGGAACCGGCGCTGCGCTGCCAGAACCCCGACTGCCCCGGCGAGAGGAGGGCAGCCAAGGTGGGTGCTGTGGGCTGGTGGGTAGCACGGAGCAGTGCCGAATGGTGTTGGTCTTATGGATGCAAAGGGGCAGAGAGTGGCTGTGCTCAACCCAAAGCCCCCCCTGGCATTGCCAGTGTGCCCCCCGGCCTGTTTCCTGTGGCTGGTGTGGTTGGGGCTAATCCGCTCCAGCCCTTCTGTTCCACAACTCACTAACGTGATGCCAGATTGGATTTAGGGTCCCTTCTCTCCCCCCTGCGCTGGCTGAATGCAGGGCCAGGGTGGACCCGCATGCCGGCTCCCACTGCGTCCCAGTGTTCCTGTGCTGCGGGCGGTGTCTTTCTGGCACAGCAGCAGCCCAGCTGTGCTGGGAGGTGCGCCGCGCTTTGTTTGCATGGCTGGGGTGGCAGAGCCGGTGCTGGTGGGGCACACGTGGCACTGGGCTGGGGCTGCCTTGGGGCGCACCAGGACCACCCCAAGACTGTTGTCAGAGACCCCCTGATGGTGACCGGCAGATAGCGTGGAGCGAGGGGTCCTGGCTGGGGTGGGGGCCTGTCCTGCACCGCATCCCCTTCACTATGAGGCAGCTGCTGAAGGTCCTGAGAGTGCCCAGCAAGCAACTGGTCACTGCCTGGAGCCCATGGCCGTGCTCTCCATTTTGCCACAACGGCCACGATGGTGGCGGGCGGGGGCACATGGGGGGAGAGGAGTATTGCTGGGGCCAGGAGTACGGGGCACCTTGGGCACGGCTGATGGGGGGGAGCTGCCTTGTGGCCCGTGGTAGGATGGTGCTGGGCGCTGTTGGCGCTGGGTGCACTGGGGGGGTGCTGGCCCCTCGGGGCGCGCGTCAGCTCTGACCTCAGCAGCCCCCGAGGAAGGGGGGCAGGAAGCGGGGGTGGCTGCAGCCCCCGGCGCTTCCTCCCCGCAGCAGCGCGGCACTGCGGGCGGACCGGGCCGGGCTCCTCCCCGCCAGCGATGGGGGTCCCGCAGTGACCCCGCAGCACACGGGCGGGGCTGGCAGAGGCCGCTGGCACCGCAGGGGCTGGAGCGCGGCTCTGGAGCCCGCATTGGGGCGGGCGCTGCCCGGGGGTCACGGGCCCTGCACGGCGCTGGGGGCCCTGCCGGGGGGGTTAAAAATAACCCTCTGTGAATGCCCGGCGGGGCCGGGGCCGCGGCCGTGGCCGGCACACAATGGGAGGAAACGCGCCGGGCTCGAGCATTGTTCTGCTGCAGACACCCGCTTCCTCCGTCCTGCCGCGGGGACGCGGCTCCCGCCAGCGCCGAGGGGCGGCTGCGGGCACCGGGAGGTGCGGGCGGCGCGGGCGCAGGTGGCTGTGCCCTGACTGTCACCTTGGGCATGAGCCACCTTCCCCAGCGCCCCGCTCGATGCGGCGCAGCGGGGAGGGGGCTCCATGGTGCAGAGCCTCTCGTATGGTACTCGTGGTGCTTCCCCTCTGCCCGCCCTGGCCTCGGTGTTGCCCGTGAGCCAGCGCCAGTTAGGGATGGGGAGGGGGTCCCCGCTGCTCGTGGTGCTGCCGATGAGCCGTGGCTGGCAAACTGTGCCTGAGCCGTGCGTGTGCCCGCAGGTGTGTCACCATGCGGAGTGCCGGCGCCTGAGCCGCAGCGGCCCCCTCAGCCTGTGTGAGCTCTGTGACAGCCGCCTGCATGGCGCCATGCACTGCGATGGACACATCCGCTTTGACCTGCCCCCGCCAGGTGAGCCGGGTACCGGCTCCGCATCCCAGCGGGATGCGCTTGGGGCCGGCGCGGTGCAGGGATCCGAGTGGGAAGCAGCCGGGGCCAGAGCAGGGCAGGGGGGCTGGCACAGCCCATCCAAATGCCCGTCCACAGGCTCCATCCTGGCCCGCAACATGTCAACGCGCTCATGCCCACCACGCACCAGCCCTGCCTCTGATGTGGAGGAGGAGGAGGAGGGACCGGCTGATAGCAGAGGGTGAGCCCCCTGTCCTGCGTGTCCCCTCCCTGTCCCCAGCCCACGCTGTCCCTGTCACCCTGTCTGCCATGTGCCCACAGGGAGCGGAGGAGCTCGGCCCTGAAGCTGCCCAAGAAGAAGGCTCGGCGCCGGCACACGGATGTAAGGCGCAGGCCCCTCTCCTTGGGGTGCTCAGCGGGCAGGGGGGCCGTATGGGTGAGTGATGCCGCCTCCCCTAGGACCCCAGCAAGGAGTGCTTCACCCTCAAGTTTGACCTCAGCACCAACGTCGAGGCAGAGATCGTGCCGGCTGCAAAGAAGAAATCGCTGGGGTGAGTGTGTTGGGGATGGGGATGCCGGGACCGATGCGGGGATTGACGGACACGGGGCTCATGTCCCTGCAGGGAGGTGCTGCTGCCGGTCTTCGAGAGGAAGGCGATTGAGCCGGGCAGGGTGGACGTGTACCTGGAGCAGTCGCACACGCCGCTCTCTCTCCAGTTTGAGGCGTACCGCTTCGGGGGGCACTACCTGCACGTGAGAGGTGCGCCGGGGCCTGGCCGGGGGGCTGTACTGTGCCGCAGGGTTCTGACCACCTCCTGCTCCCGCAGCCAAGCCCGGGGATGAGCTGAAGGTGGAGCAGGCAGTGCAGGAAGCCAGGTTGGCCGCTCTGCCCATCGTACACCTGGAGAGTGCTGACAGCCTGGTGAGTGCTGGTGACAGCCACGGATGGGAGGGCTTGGGGAGCGGGTGGCAGAGCGTGCGACCCACATATAGCCATCCTTGCTGGGAAGGTAGGATACATAGGATTACATAGGGCAGTGGTATGGTGTCTGCTGTAGAGCCTTGCGTGGTGTCACTGAAGCCCTCCCTGGAGCCAGGGCTGTGCCATGGTATCTGTGCATGGGCAGTGCTTTGTGCTAGGTGTGGCAGCTCAGCCGGCAGCACCAGCCCTGCGGCTGTGCCATGTAGAGGTTGGCACCAGAGCAAACAGGAGCCCCTTGGCAATGGCAGCCACTCTGTGCTGCCCTGGTTCCATGGCTTGCCCTGGCTGCTGGTCCTGCTCTCATGACAGCAGCTGCTGAGCGCAGCTCGGTCCTGCCCCATGGACCCTGGCCCCAGATAAGGCGTGGGGCTGGGCTGGCCACCACTCCCTGTGGGAACAAGCTGCAGTGGGGACATGGTGCTCAGCCCCACGCCAGCAGCCCCATAGCGTGCACGCTGGCCGTGTGGCCCGGGCTGGTGGCTTCCCGTGTCCAGCAGTACAATGCCAGGCTGTGGGACCAGCATGGCCCCAGTGGGGCAAGGGGGCCAGTGGGCAACCAGCCATGGGTGCAGGGCTCTAAGCGTTCCTGGGGGCATCCTCGAGCTGAGCCACACCGGGGGCATGGGGCTGGCAGCAGCCGGGGCTTCTGGGGATACAGCAGCACGGTGAGTGACAGGGATGGGGCCCATGGTGGACGTGGCAGGGCGTGGGGCTGTGCCGGCGGCAGTGGCAGCAGCATGGCCATGACCTTGGCTTGGCGACAGGCAGGGAGCCCCACTTTGCGGCCCTTTGTGCCGGGATGATGGCAACGGCTGCATCCCATGGATAGAGGAGGAGAGCGGTGCAGCGGTGCCCGGGGCAGCAGCCGCTTGGCCGTGACCCAGCTCCCGCGGGCAGCCGGGGGGCTTTGATGTCCGCCGGTGAATTGTTTGGCTCCGGTTAGCTTATCTGCCGAGGAGGGAAATTAGTTTTTCGGCTCTGGCCCCACCTCCTTTTGTTTCGGAGGAGCCTGCCCGGGTCCGGCTCCACCGTCCAAGCTGGGAGCGCGGCTGGGCGGCTCGGCGGGGCTCCTACGTCCCGTGGGATGCCCTGAGCCCCTGCGCCGCTTGCCCGTGACCCGCTGGGCTCCGCCGGGCAGCACCCGGGGCCCTGCGCCCCCGGGATGCAGGTAGGCAGGTCAGTGCGGGCAGGGGACCGTGGCCGGGGGTGCCCTCTGGGTGCCTGCCCGCCCCATGGGTGCTCACGGTCAGCCCTGCTTGAGGCATCGCGCTGTGCACGGTGCCGGGTGCTGACCACGGGGACACCGGCTGTGTCCCCACTGCAGGCTCCGGGGCGGCGGAGGAAGAACATGACGGAGTTCCTGGGGGACAGCAGCATCCCCAGCCCCGAGCCGTCCCCGCACGCCGGTGGCTCCCTGCCCGCCAATGGCACCGATACCTGGAAGAACCGCGCCGCCAGCCGCTTCAGCGGCTTCTTCGGCTCCGGCGCCAGCGCCGGGTCCTTCGGGCGGGTATGTGGGACGTGGGCATGGGGAGGGAGCGCTGGGATGGGTCCCCCCAGGGGGGGGTGGAGCTCCACGGGCAGGGTGAGGGGTCCGTGGCATGCAGGCACTGGTTGCTGTGCCCCCTGCTCTTGGCCAGGAGAGTGAGAAGCTGGAGCAGTTAGCGAGCCGGCTGCACGCCTATGGCACCTTCGGGCTGCCCAAGCTGCCACCACAGCTCCGCTTCGACCGCGACTCCTGGGAGGAGGATGGGGATGAGGCCGGGCTGGTGATGGAGGACAGTTGGCAGCAGATCATCCATGGTGCAGAGGTAGGGCCAGGGGGCACTGGGGGCCACGGCGGTGCTGCCCCACCACCGACATGGCACTGACGCTCAGCCCTGCAGGCCCTGTCGCGCCGGCAGTGCCACCAGCAGGAAGCCATCTGGGAGCTGCTGCACACCGAGGCCACCTACATCCGCAAGCTCAAGGTCATCACCGACGTGAGTGATGGTGACGGTTGTGCTGCAGCGGGGGCCGGGTCTTTGGCTGCACCCCACAGGTTCCCTCTCTGTCCCTGCAGCTCTTCCTTTGCTGCCTGCTGAACCTGCAGGAGTCGGGGCTGCTCTGTGAGGTGGGTGATGGGGCTGTAGAGATGGGGACCCCCAGGTGGGGGCTGGGACCGCGGTTGGCCTCGGCAGGGTGAGGTGCCATCCCCACGCAGCCATGGCCTCACTGCAGGTGGACGCTGAGCGCCTCTTCAGCAACATCGGGGAGATCATCCGGCTGCACCGGGAGCTGTGGCGCGGTGTCATGGCCCCGGTGCTGGCCAAGGCGCGCAGGACCGGGGCGCTGCTTGACCCTGTTGACTTCCTCAATGGCTTCAAGACAGTGAGTGGGGACGCCGTGCCACGGTGGGGCTGTGCCATGCTGTGCCCTGCGGTGACCCTGTTGTGCCCCCCCCCCCCCCAGTTTGGGTCCCTCTTCAAGCCCTATGTGCGGTACTGCATGGAGGAGGAAGGCTGCATGGAGTACATGCGGACGCTGCTGCGGGATAGCGAGCTCTTCCGCGCCTACGTGACGGTAAGGGGAGCGGGCAGGGGCTGGTGGGGGGCACGGATGTGGGTCTGACTCCTGCGTGCCACAGTGGGCTGAGAAGCACGAGCAGTGCAGCCGCCTGAAGCTCAGCGACATGCTGGTGAAGCCCCACCAGCGCCTCACCAAGTACCCACTGCTCCTCAAGTCTGTGCTGAAGAAGACAGATGACCCACGTGCCCGCGATGCCATCACCGCCATGGTGAGGGGATGTGGACACGGGGTGGTGTGGGGTGTGCTGGGGGGTGTCCCCCCCTTGAACCTACCACCACCCTGGGCACAGATTGTCTCCGTGGAGCGCTTCATCAATGATGTCAACTCTCGGATGCGCCAGCGGCAGGAGCAACAGCGCCTGGCAGCCATCCTCAGCCGCATTGATGCCTATGAGGTGGTGGAGGGCAGCACGGATGAGGTGGACAAGGTAGGTTATCCATAACATGTCACCTGGTATCTTGTAACCCCTTGCGACCTAACACCACCCTGTGCCATGCCATGCTGTGCCATGCCATGCTGTGCCATGCCACCCCTGACACCGGGGATCCCGGCAGCTGCTGAAGGAGTTCCTGCGGCTGGACCTGACGGCCCCCATCCCTGGCACGTCCCCCGAGGACACGCGGCAGCTCCTCCTGGAGGGCAGCCTGCGAATGCGGGAAGGTAAAGACAGCAAGGTGAGGACAAGGGGGACGGGGAGCCCCGGCCCCTGCCCGCTCCTGCCCTCCAGCACCCACAGCCCCATTCGCACCTCCCCAGATGGACGTCTACTGCTTCCTCTTCACCGACCTCTTCCTCATCACCAAGCCCCTCAAGAAGGCTGAGCGCACCAAGGTGGTCCGGCAGCCCTTACTAGTGGATAAGATCGTGTGCCGCGAGCTCAGGGACCCGGGTGAGCAGCACTGGGGGTGATGGGGGCAGCAGGGGGGGTCCCTGGACACCGCTGATGTCCCTTGCCCACAGGCTCCTTCCTCCTCATCTACCTGAACGAGCTGGGGAGCGCCGTGGCTGCCTACACCTTCCAGGCCAGCGGGCAGTCGCTGTGCCGCAGCTGGGTCGAGGCGGTGCGCAACGCCCAGGTGAGGGGCACAGAGGGTGGGCAGGGGCCCTGTGGCCACCCCGAGCCTCTCTTGATGCCTCCTTGTCTGCAGAACCTTCTGCAGCGGCTGCGGCAGCGCCAGCGCCTGGAGGAGCAGGAGGAGGACGATGGTGAGAGCGACGCCTCGGCTGCCAGCTCCCCCACCATCCTGCGCCGCGGCAGCGCCAGCCCCGACTCGCAGCGCTGGTAGGAGCCAAGAGGAGGACCCCGCAACCCCCAGCCCAGCACAGCCCCCTCCTCACCATCCTCTTCCTTACAGCCCATCCGACGGCTCCACCGAGACCCTCGCCGTGGTGGCCACGGACGGCGGTGATGAGCTCTCCTCCCCGGACTGGGATACGGGGCCCTTCAGCTCAGCCTCGGATGGCTCCTCCATTGGCACCAGCACTTCCGTCAGCGCCGGGACCCCCACCTCCTCCGAGATCCCCCCTCGGGAGCTGCCTGCGGGTGCCCTGCCTGTCCCCCTGCCCCATGGCATGGCCTCCCCTGCCAGCGGCTGCCGCTCGTCCTCCATTGACAGCGCCTATGGCACACTCTCACCCTCCTCCCTGCGGGACTTTGGCCAGCAGCCCGAGGAGGGGCACGAGCCCC
>JAOEHY010016423.1:0-11950 GCA_025447955.1 Psilopsiagon aurifrons | reverse complement strand
CAAGGTCCTACACCTGGGTCAGAGCAATCCCAGGCATAGCTACAGGTTGGGCAGAGAAGAGATTGAGAGCAGCCCTGCGGAGAAGGACTTGGAGGTGTTGGTCGATGGAAAAATGAACACGAGCTTGCAGTGTGCACTCGCAGCCCAGAAAGCCAACCCTATCCTGGGCTGATTCAAAAGGAGTGTGACCAGCAGGCCACGGGAGGTGATCCTGCCCCTCTACTCTGCTCTCGTGAGATCTCACTTGGAGTATTGTGGCAGTTGTGGTGTCATCAACATAAAAAGGACATGTAACTGTTGGAACAAGTCCGGAGGAGGGTCACGAGGTTGATCATGGGACTGGAAGCGCCTTCCGTATGAAGATAGGCTGAGAAATTTGGGTGTCTTCAGCCTGGAGAAGAGAAGGCTGCGTGGAGACCTCATAGCAGCTTTCCACCTGAAGAGTGCCTATAGGGATGCTGGGGAGGGACTCTTCATTAGGGACTGTAGTGAGAGGACAAGGAGTAATGGTTTAAACTTAAACAGGGGAGGTTAAATTGGATATGAGGAAGAAATAATTTAATGCAAGATAGTGAGGCACTGGAATGGGTTTCCCAGAGAAGTTGTGAACACTCCATCCCTGGTGGTGCTCAAGGCTGGGCTGGACATAGCCTTGAGAGATATGGTTTACTGTGAGGTGTCCCTGCCCATGTCAGGGGGGTTGGAACTAGATGATCTTAAGTTCCTTTCCAACCCTAACTGTTCTATGATTCTATGATTCTGATCTGGCAGCTCCTCCTATATGTTCTAGGGCCTCCTATAGGTCCTATATGAAGACCTCTGACAGAACTGAGAAACTCATATATATAATTCTACATGCAGTTTCAGGCATCTGAGGCAGGAAGGAGAAAGTAGCTACAGCTTTTTCCTGCCCTAGAACTGAAAGAAAATATCAAAGAAGTATTTTCTATCTTGTCTGACCTTACTAAGACCATGTTTGACCTCCATAGGGCATGCTGTCACCTGCATAAGACAGCAAAATATGCTATCTCTTGACTGCAGTTCTTTATGGGAGGTGTTTTGTGCTCTCTCTCAAGTGTGGAAACTGTTCTCACAAGAGTTTCCACTATTCAGCATCCACAGTGGTTGAATGAGATGTGAATGAATCATCATACAGCTGTAAAAGTTTGCACTGGCTAAGACTAATTTCTCAGCTGTTGCTTGGCAGGGAAAGCTTACCCTTCACAGTGCACTTCTAAGGACTGAACAGATTAGCATGGCAAGGGCATGGTTGGGGAACAGTATATTTCACTCCTGAAAATTTGAATGCACATTCTTGAGGTTTTGGTACAATGTGAATGTTGCCATGCAAATGTGGATACATTGTATAGAGCAACCAGATGCGGGCTTACCCAACAATAAAGGCGCACACAGCTATTTATTTTCAGTCTTAAATTCTTAATACAATTTTTCCTGTTACATGAGATTTCTCTCATTGTCGGAATGGCATGTGAATGCAATTGCTTTGACTCAGCCACACCTGAAAACTTCATCTAACACTTCATCTTCTCTTATCTTTCATTCTATATTATATCTCATTGTCATTGTTTTTTCTCCACTGAAGTCTAAAAATTCCTTGGTTTTATGAATGTTTCAAATCTCACCTTATATCCCCAATTTACAACTCTTCAGGCCCATTAAAATCAGTTCAAAGAGTTTAGAAAGACCTTGAAACTGTCTCCAAGACATTTCCAAACCAAATGTTCACACATTTATCTCATTTTCTGTCTCCCTAAACTGATAACAAGAGAGAAGAAATAGCCGAGAAGTCTACTTTTTCATATATATGCACATAAACATACATACGTACATACATATACACACAGGAATGAAATAGCTATGTGAGATTTATAAATAATGGGGTTTAGTACTTTTTAACAGTAAAATCTCAGTTCACTAAGGACTTAAATTAGCTACATTACTGCATGTACATGGATTTCACTCCTCCATTATGTACTACAGCACAATGACATTGACATGGAAAGGGGGACATCAAATTAAACTAGGAAAAAACAAACTCAAGGCAAGCAAAAAGAGTATATTTTTTTAATCCAGCAGATAGTTAAAAGAGTGACACTCCTTGCCAAAGAACGCTTCAGATTCTGAGGGTTTACAAGGGATCAGAAGAGGCCACATGAGATGATGGAAATGCAGTCTATGAGCACTGAAGAGAGATGCAATCTTTGAGGACTCTTAACTAACTAAATTCATAATAACTTTATCTACTTCAGGAAGTCTGTGAACTGCAAATGTCTGGAGAACAGTAGGCTGAG
Organism: Psilopsiagon aurifrons; assembly: GCA_025447955.1. Lineage (NCBI taxonomy): Eukaryota > Metazoa > Chordata > Aves > Psittaciformes > Psittacidae > Psilopsiagon > Psilopsiagon aurifrons. The sequence continues at coordinate 9,638 of JAOEHY010016423.1, read as the reverse complement.
TTCTTTAAAGAAGGATTATCTACAACACCTTGTGTGGGCACTTTCCAGGTGCCACAGAGCAATCAGACACATGATTCAGGTGTGAAACCTATCAAGATTGTCAAAAGGAACAGATCTCCAGACAACCATGCAGACTGAGGGGTGTTTGCTGCCAAATATATAAGATGTATAGGGCCAATTACATATATATAGTATAAGTGTATATAATGCCATAATATGAGGGGTATAGGGCCAGTTATAAGATGCAGGAGAAGAGCAGCTCAGGATTGCACAAAATTTAGTATGATATATTTAGAGAAGCAACCAAAGGCAGGAAAGATGGGGAGAACAGAGAATTTTGGCAAATTGACTAGGAAAATAAAGTTGTAAGGGGTAAAAAAGGGCCAGTTGCAAGTAAACGGTTTGCTGATCAGTAAATGCTGATCATTGCCTGGTGGTGTTCTGTGTCTGTTCAGTGCAGTCTGTTTGTGAGGGCAGCTGCTGGAGACAGGCCATGGGTTGAAGGACCTGTGTAACACTGGAGTGAGTGTAGGTATGTGCATGAGTGGGTTATCATTAGCAAAGATCAAGCTACTCTAGCTGGTGAATGGCCAAAGAAGACTGGGAGTGAGGGTGGAATGGGTTTTCAAGGGCTGCCTTTGGGTGTGAAGGCATCTGCATTTCTAAAGATAAGAGCAGAGGGGCATTAGCTGTGGGACCAAGGGAGGCCTGGCCCACTTGGTTGAGTATGTGTGAGCATAATGGGCTGTACCAGCAGGAGGAGACAAGCTGTGTTCCTGGGGGCTTGTGTCACCAGGTATGAGAAACTAAGGAGGTGGGATCTAGATAACAAGTGCTGGAGGGATGCACCTCAAACATATGTGTGTATCACAGCAGACTTGCCTCTCTCTGGCTGTTGGATTTGTCATCATACATTTTTTCTGTAAGTGCTTCAAATATATTGTGCATTCTCCCAACCTTCTTGTTAATTCTGTTTTAAATATCAAAGTGCTTCTTGATAATGGTAAATGGATAACATCAGGAAACAAAGAAAAGTAGTATAAATGCACCAGAAGCAGTGAAGGTTTTTCAGCAAATGCAGAACCATGTTGTGGTTTAAGCCTAGTCAGCCACGCAGTCTCTCTCTCACTCCCCCCGCTTCCTCACCTCAGCTCCCAGAGGGATGGAGGGAAGAATCAAAAGAATGTAACGCCCATGGGTTGAGGTAAAAACAGTCCAGTGACTAAGGTATACCACAAAACCACTGCTGCTACCACCAATAATAATACTGATAAGGGAAATAACAAGGGAAGAGAATACAACCACTCACCACCTGCCAGCAGATATACAGCCAGATCAAAGCAGTGATCTAGCCCTTCAGGGTAACTGCCCCAGTTTATATAGTGGGCATAACATGATGTAGTATGGAATACCTCTTTGGCTAGTTAGGGTCAGGTGTCCTGTCTCTGCTTTCTCCCGGCTTCCCCTCCTCCCTGGCTGAGCATGCGACTCAGAAAGTCCTTGGTTAGACCAAACATTACTGAGCAGCAACTGAAAACATCGGTGTTATCAGTGCTGTTTCCAGGCTGAAAGTCAAAACAGAGCTCTGCACCAGCTACTAAGAAAGATAAAAATGGCTGCTACTGCTGAACCCAGGACATTTGTTTTTCAGCTCAGTTGAAAACAAAACCAAAAAAATATTCTCCATGGGCTTGTAAACTTCAGCTGCCACGGTTTTAACACCAGATGTGTCTGAGTTCAAAGCAGAAATGACTCATTAGTATAAAATAGTTTAACATTGTCAAGTGTATTGAATAGAAAATTGAAAGTGTAAAAATACAGCTGCTGAAGTCTTTTTATGGATCCTTGAACTGGTGATCACATATGGACTACTGACAGCAATTATTTCGTATTTGCCCTGAGATCTCAGAGCAGACATGATTTTGCTTGGTTGTGACTATGCTGTTATTACCAATGCATATGGAAATAAGGGCTTGCTAAGTCATCACCTCACTGTAAGATTCACAGTTAGTGTTAAATTTAAACCCTGTATTCTGTGACCATGTCAGTGTTTTAGAAACACCAACATGATGCAGTGCTGAAGAGATAAGACTTTTATGCATCTTACTTTACAGGAACAATTAATTAAAACAATTTAAAAGAAATGCCAACCCATTTTTGGAACTATACTATCTTTTTTCTTCATTATTCTGAAAACAAAACCATAAGCTTAAAATTGTGAGCAACAAAACCAAGTAAAGCTAGTAAGAACTTTTAGAATTTACTCTGTGCATTTCACACAAAACCACTGCAGCTTCACTTTTTCCAGGTGGTTACTTCTCTAATATTCAATTCTGCTGATTTTTTTCTTTAGGCCAACTGGCTTAATATTTATTTCCAGATCTAGACAGATAATCAATGCAGCTTATGTACTGATTGTGCCTGGTATAGAGTTAATGTTCTTCGCAACAGCTTCTGCATGGTTCTGTATTTTGTCCCCCAGTCATGTGAGCTTTACCACCAGTTTCTATGATTTCCATGACATTTTAACTCTTGGACTCAGCACAGAAATCCAGTTCCTCCTGTTTGTTGCCTTGACTATAAGCATTGGTACATATGCACTTGGGGTGGCTGGACTTAGGTTTCTTGTTTTTGGAAGGGGATGGAGAGCATACCTAACTGTGCTGTTGAGACGGACAAAAATCACACACACACTTATTTTCAGTGACTTTGTAGGAAGAAAAAATAAGCAGCTCCTTTCTTACTACAAACCACCACTTATATGCCTTTTCTAACACTCGTGTCTTTTAGCAATTGGTTAATATTAGTTAGCAACGGTAAATTATTGGATAAACCTTTACCGCATTACATAAGTCCATTGTTTTGCAAGTTCTTCCTTTGTTTCTAGTTGCTCCCCTTATCTGACTCCCTCCTCCAAACTTCTTTTACTTTCCCATTCAGATACCTTATGCTTTCCCACTTGTATGCCTTCGGTACCTCATTTCTCAAGGATACATTTTAACTCTTAGAGACTGAGCTCTAACGTCATGCCTTCAGTCAGGGAATCCACGGGCCTGCTGTAGCCCCCCACCACAACTAACAACCCTGGTACATGTGCTTATCTACCCTGTTACCCATAACTATACAGGTATCACATCAGGACCCCAAGCTCATTAGTTTAAAGAACAATTCATTAGTCAATCTGTTAGCAAACATTCTCCTGATTCTACTGGACGGGTGGATACCATCTCTCCCCACCTCTTGTGATTGCAGAAGCTAAAGCCCCCACAAACCAGCCACAAAGGCAGGTACTGATCTGCATGATACACTGACATCTGCCTGAATCCCTATCTCTGACTATCAAGCAAAAGAACTGAAAGAAGTCTGAAGTAACTCTTAATCCTTCTGTTAATTTTAACTGTGGGGTTTTTTTTGTTGTTGTTGTTTTTTGTTTTGTTTTTTAAATTTTATCCCCCTGAATTCAATTTCACTTATCAATTACATTCCGTGGCTGATATTGTGACATGTATAGAACCACACTGTGTCTAAACATTTGTGATGACTAGGTATCCTTTTTCAGAATTCAGCACTTTGTCTTTCAAAACACACTACTAATCCTTTATGCTTTGAACTTTATGTCTGAACATAAAAACTTTAAAACAAAAGGGAAGCTGTACATAAAGTTAATTTTCTTTCATAGAGAACATAGGGGTGTTTAAGTTTAATTCTGAACTTGAATAAAAACACATTTCAGAATCTCCAGATTGATTTGTTTTCAGCTTTACTCCATAAAATAAGAATACAACATAATCATGATGCAGTAATGAAGTCATGTTCAAGACTAATCGGACCCAAAAGCTATCCAATGTACTTAGCATCAGAATATGGTGTGATTGTTGTGGTTTAGGCTGTAAATCAGCCACTCAATTTGGTACATGGAGAATCGAAAGAATGCAGCTCCCACAGGTTGAGATAAGAACAGTTTAATAACTAAGGTATAACACAAACCACTACTGCTACCACTAGTAATAATAATGACAAGAGAAATACAAGGGAAGAGAATACAACAGCTCACCATGTATACCAAGCCCGACACAGCCCGACACAAGCTCGACCAAGCCATGCACCCCCACCACCCTTCCCGGGTCTCTGCTCTCCGTTTCTGCATCCCACACATGACATGCTGCGGTAGGGAATACCTCTTTGGTCAGTTTGGGTCACGTGCCCTGTCTCTGCTTCTTCCCGGCTCCCCCTCCTCCCTGACAGAGCATGAAGCTTCAAAAGTCTTTGGCCAGACCAAACATCACTAAGCCATAACTAAAAATACTGGTGTTATCAGCACTGTTCTCAGGCCACAAGTCAAAAACACAGTGCTGCACCAGCTACCGAAAAGGAGAAAAATGACTGCTACTGCTGAACCCATGACAGTGATGGAAATCTGCAAAATTTTCATCAGTACAGGTACAGATGCAATTTGCAACAAGCAAGAATCTACACCTGAAAGTGTCCTCTTTAAGGAAAAAGATAATCCTTCATTCATTTCAGTAATTATCCTTTTTTTTTTTTTTTTTTGTACAAAATAGTTTTATTTTACAAAAGATCCATGAAAAACTGATAGGCCAGCATAGCCACCTTGGTTTCCTTAATGAACAGAGCCTTAAGTGCTATAGTTAAGACCTTAGTTAATTAAACATTAATCTCTTCATTTACTGCATGTGTAACGTAATTACACAACTACTTTTAGAGTCATTTATCATTTAGGGAATATGAAATAAAAATAAATCTGTTTAATCACACTTTAATCAAACAAGCAATTCATCAATTAATTCAGCATATCACACCTACTTCACAGCTCTCTAATTAAGACTTAAAAGTTTGAGTTCAGGGTAAAATAACAATGCCTTCAGTGATATCTGTGAGTCAAGCTTCAATATTTATCTTTATGCTTTGACAAAGTGCTTGTCTTTCACAGATAAGATGAAAAAGCTTCTTGGTATCATTAGGATGCTATATTCTTCCTGAAGAAGTCAGCCAGAGGTACACACTTTATGTTTGTATTTTTTGTGTTTTGTGTTCTCATTAGCACATTGAACTAAGCAATTATGTCCTTCTGTAGTTGATGTTTCTTTATCATGAACTAAATCATATTACATGATGACCACAAAAAAAAAAAGGCTCAAATTTCTGGCAATAATTTTTCATATTCTAGAAAACTATGAACCCACTTTCTGATTCCATTTTCCGATTCCAGCATAACACAGTTATTTCTCTTAGAAGGAAATATTTAATCAGCTTTCAAAGCCTTTTCATTTACATTCTGCTGGTTGAAGCAATATGTATCACTGTGTTTCTGGGCGACCTGCTATAGTACAGATGTCCCTGCTCATTGCAAGGGGGCTAGACTAGATGACCTTTGAAGGTCCCTTCCAACCCAAACTATTCTATGATTCTATGAAATGAACTGAAAGGGAAAAAAAAAAAAAAAGAAAGAACAAAAGAACAAACATGTAGAAAGTAATCATGGTGTTCTGCTGCATAAATAAGGTACTCCTTAAGAAATAAGTTAAAGTTAAATTAAAAAAAAAAAAAATCAAAACAAACCAAGCCAAAACCAAAACAAACAAAACCCAAACCAAAAATAAACAACCTTTGTAAAGATTATCAGTGTGATTTTGTGATATTCTGGGACTAATCTTGATTTACATAAGTATAGAGATTGCACCTTTTGTGCACCAAATTCAGAACTGCATTCTTATGTAAAGCTGTAAGAACAAAAGATAACCCTATTCTTACATAGTCTCGTTATTACGAAATGCTTAATAGTAACACGTTGGTCAATAATTGCTTAATTCCTGAAATAAACACTTTTTGTTGTTTGCTTCTATTCCATTCAGCGATCCTAATATGCATTTTGCAAATTTGCTGCATGAAGTTACTATAGCAGATGTTGAAACAATAACAAAATTTGAAGTAATAAAGCTTGACTGATATGTTTGTTTGCTGATGGGAGTTGAAAACCTGTTTTTTTCTGAGTGCATTTGCTTTAACTCTCTCAGTTTTTCTAAGCTGAAAGAGCATGTTCATCTTTTTCTGGATAGAGGAAATGAGTGTTGGATTTTATTTTATTTTATTTTTTTTTTTTTTAAGAAAGAGAAGGGGTCACATTAGCAGGTAATACAAATACAGGTTTAAATAGATTAGAAACACACTCAGCTGACATTTTCTGTTAAAAATTTACCTATAAACTGAAGTCCTAACTGTTAACTGGCTCTCTACTTCTGTAAAACTTTTATTTCCATAATTTAATTGGAAGCACTGACTAAATAAGGGAAACATTAATCTGCATTTGCTATACACAAGAAACTGTTCCATTTCAAAACTTCCTAGAAGAGGAATTAGGATGATGTAGATGTGCATTTGCCTTCATGAATTATTCAAACAAGGACAAATTCAGATCTTGGATAAACATTCATTTCAGTAGAGCTGCACCTGCTAGCATTAACCTGAAATTATGTCCCATTTGCTTCTTGCAAAGACTACAATTAACATATATTAATTTAGCAAAATTAAAAGAAGGTATACGCCTGCATTATTTGAAACTATACTTTTCTCTACAATAATACAGTATTTGGGTTCTAAGTAGAACCTAGTGACCTACTGTTTTCCATGCTGTAGCGTCATTGGAAGGTCATAAATTTAAGCTCTAAAGCTAGTTATTCCATTTAGCAGAAAAGTCAAACTTTTTTCAGCTAGGTCAGGTTGGCAAAATATGCACTGAAGAGCATTTTTGGTAACAAGCCTTCTATAAACTCCACTGTTGTCATTCCGACTTAGCCCTTCTCTTTTGGTGCAAGAGGTTGATTGGATATTTTCCCTTCCTAGGACACTTGATGATTCCATATAAGCACTTAGGTAGGAGTTTTCACATATTTCATAGGTTTTTAAGCAATGGATCAAACACAGTTTCCCTTCATACCAACAGCAAACCCACAAAATTAAAAATTTAAGAGTCAGTATATTCAGAACTAGAATATCAAAAAAGCTTGCTTAAATTTGATAGATATCCCCATATTTAACATTTCCACTTGTCTGCCTTTGCTATATCTATGTAAAGTCATCTGCTGCATATTATTTAGCAATTATCATTTAGCTTTTGAATGCATCTTGTACTGCTCACTGAATATTACTGAGGAACTGGAATGCTGCGGTTTTATCAATAGTGCCTGCGCTACTAACAGCAGATTGCAACAGCATTTATACACAGTAGCCTCTTCTTGCTTCTAGAATTGCCTGTGCTGGAGGAAAGGCTGTCTCTGTTGTTACAAAAAAAAATTACTGTGTTTCTGGTGGGAGTGTTTTTATCCTGGCCACTCCTTCCACACAGCTGTTACATGGTTGTGATCTGTACCTCACAGTGCTTCAGCCCCATAAAACCATCAAAATTAAAATGAAAACACTGACATTCTCCTTGAGGAACCCATTTCCTTCCTTTTTGTTCCTTAATTATGATGTTAGCTATAAGCTGTCTTTGACAGAGATGACATTTTACTCTGCCAAACAGTTTAATCTTGATTAATACCCTATATGGCAACACAAATATTACAATAACTGGGAGTCATGGGGCCTGAGATGCTTCTTGGCACTGGCAGATACTTTCTTTGATGTGGCAATCTTTCTGGTGATCTTTTCACAATGTTTTCTTCTGTTTGCTAAACAAACACTAAAGATGATAGGGTTAAGAGATAATTTTTTAACTAAGAGGATAAAGAAGCCATGCAGATATTAGTCGAAAGTGCTGTTACATACCAACTGGAACATAAGGAATGAATTCTTGGTGAATTTTCAGATTGGTAGAACTCATCTCACATATTCAGTATCTGCAAAACTATCCATAATTTGCAGCGATTTTTATTGATAGAGATTCAGCTTCAGATAACTGCTAAAGTATCATTTAGATTTTAGTGCTCTGGAAATTTAACTCCGACTACTTTGGAGAACACTGTGTACTTTAAATGGCACTCATATTTCCTAATTGTAGGTATCTAATTTACCAACATCCCATCTGAGTTAGGCAGCTACATGTTCAAAATTATTAAATGAGGACAGAAGGAAAAATCAAACACTAGATACATGACTGTCTCTCCTGATTAATTTCTTAATTTCTTTAATTTATGCACTTTGTTACTGAAAGACTTTTTTTTTTTTTTTTTTTTTTTTTATTTTTAAGTATGCTTTGGAAAAAATTAAAAGGACTTTCAAATTTAAATGAAAAATGAACTACTGAGTTTGTTGTGTTTTTCTAAAGGTACATAGAAAACTAAAATGTCTCAGAGCTTAACTACTTATTTGTACACTAAATCTCGGTTTTATCAGTCATAAAAAAATTGACATCCTTGACATTGCTCACTGAGGTACTCTGGGAGCTTTTCTGACTCTGATTTTGAATAGAAAACCCTGCCACTTTCTAAACACGCACACAAATGGCTACCCAAGTTAATCAGTTGCTTATGTGTATCAGTGGTGAATTTGAACTTAGCCAGTTGAGAGCATAGAGGTATAGAAATCTTTCATCCATGATTAAATATCTCATTCCTTAAGGAAAACAAAAAAAGAAAGTGATGTGCGTATTACTTCTCTTACCTGGTATGTTTCAAAGGGAAAAAAGAAGAAAAAAAAAAAAAAAAAAAAGGAAAAAAAAAAGCAGCACCCAACTTCAAAAAAGAGCCAGCCCCTCAATCTTCAGGATGCATTAGTGGTCTTTAAAGAGATGCAGTGTTTTACCAAAAGGAGTGAAAACAGAGCAGTGCACATTTACCCGAACCTCCTTCATGGGATTAATCATAGTCTGAGAATTTCCAATGCATATGTCAGGGAAGGATTCACCTCCTCCTAAGATATCTGTCTAAAATGGATTCAAGGAACTGCTTCCTACAATTCCCTATATATCTTTATTGGTTGCTAATGGAGCCTAGATGAATAGTTCAGGTATAGCTGCCTACATAAGAGATGTTCAAAGGCTGGTGAAACAAATCGCTAGCTCCTGGCAGAGTACCTAATTCAATGTACTGTTATTTAGGTAACAACCGCTCTTCTGAGGCTTACAGAAAGATATTTATCTTGAGAAGACATAGACCTCTGTGCTCTGGATCCCAGAAGGAGGTTATGCATAGTTGTTCAAATATTGAGACATACTTTTTGCTGTCAGTCTAGTCATAGTACACTGTGCTCTGAACCTAAGTTACCAGGAGGTTTCTCACCTCTTATGGATTATGAATCTGGGAACCACATTTTGCTATAAAATGACTAAAGCCAAACACTGAATAAGTTTTGATGCTCAGCCAAATGCTTTGGATCACATTTAGATTTTATTTCAGGAAACAAATTAAATACAAGTTGTAATTAATTACAATTGTTTCTGTTTTGGACACATGTCATGGGTTCAGCAGTAGCAGTCATTTTTCTCTTTCTCGGTAGCTGGTGCAGCACCGTGTTTTTGACTTTCGGCCTGGGAACAGAGCTGATAACACCAATGTTTTTAGTTATGACTTACTGATGTTTGGTCTGGCCAAGGACTTTCTGAGACTCATGCTCTGCCAGGGAGGAGGGGAAGCCGGGAGGAAGCAGAGACAGGGCATCTGACCCAAACTGTCCAAAGAGGG
>JAOEHY010016422.1:0-29149 GCA_025447955.1 Psilopsiagon aurifrons | reverse complement strand
TGGTTAAACTTCATCAGGTTGGCATCAGCCCACCTCACAAGTGTGTCAAGGTCCCTCTGGATGGCATTCCTTCCCTCTAACATATCAACCGAACCACCCAGCTTGGTGTCATCGGCAAACTTGCTGAGGGCTCACTCGATCCCACAGTCCCTGTCACTGAAAATGATATTGAGCAAGACCGGTCCCAACACTGATCCCTGAGGGATACCACTGGTTTTCTGGTCTCCAGCTGGACATTCAGCCATTGACCACAGCTCTTTGCCTGTGTGTCCAGCTCTGATAAATGTTCCAGTTCATGAAGCTAAAACTAACAATGTTTTTTTTAGTCTTCCTCTGAAGTCGGAGATAATGTTTCAGACCGTAGTAAGTATTGGGAAAATCATTACTAACCATTTGCAGACGACTTGAACTTTATACAGGGATAAACACCACAGAGAACTTGTAGCCAAACTCGTCTCTCCCTGTTTGGGGTAGTGTTTGGATGATGGATCACATACGAAGTATGAACTGACAGCCTAAACACTGAGCTGAAAACAAAAAAAAAAAATTGCTGCTTTATTGCTTCCTTACATGCACCTAAATGCCAAATAGTAGAGAGGCGTTATTGAAAGTAAAGAATACCAAAGATTTGCAAGGGAATGCTACTTGAAGTAATATGTGGGGTTTGGTAAATTTTCATTGCAACAAGTAGTTTGGCTGAATTTTTTTCATTTAAACTCTGATGAAAAGAAATATTTTTATATAATTTAGAATCCTTTTAATCTTCAATCCAATGAGTGATAAAAAGTTAATTCTCAGGAAAAGTAGTCTCTTTATTTTTTTTTCTTTAATTTTTATTTTTTCTCTCATTTTATTGTCTAGGCTTCCAGAAGTTACTGAATGTGCCATATTCAGGACAGAATATATGACTGAGCTACTGAGGACCCATATTGTGAACCTGGTATCAGCCTATAAGGCAGACGACTTAACTACCATGTTGTTTAACAGAGCCAGAAAATGTTGTGTATCTCTATTTTTTTAATTGTACTATTAAAAAAGTTAAGGTTAGGGGTTTCTGGATGTCATGCTGCTTAATAACGCCAGGTGTTTGAAATGAAATAAAGGGCAATAATTTGAGAGCTTAGCTTAAAACTGTCAAAATGGAATAAGGTATTTGATTTTTTTTTTTTTTCCAGACTGGTTTTGGGCTGCATTGTTTTATTAGTTGCAGAGCAACTAAGATAGGTCTGTGACAATAAGTAAGGAAAATGTTACATATTGCATTCAGTTTGCCTTTATAAGTAATTACAGAAGTTCTCACAGTGGCCAAAGTTAAATAAAAGAATATTCAGAATAATTCCAAATATTTTTTAGTTATACTTACACATAAGTACATTGTTTTGGTCTCAACATTCTGAAAACATTAAATTGCTTGGTTTGCAGTCTGGATAACCTGCTTTAAGAAGAAAGAAATTTGTTTTTTTAAAGAAACCAGAGCTCAGAAATAAAAAATAAAAAGTGCTGACCTTAAAAGTCCAAAATTATAATAGGAAAGGCAGTGTGAGGCAAACTCACAGTACCTTTCTCACTGCTGGGAGAAACATCTGAGATTTTTCTATAGCTTTGGAGATAAAGTTCAGAAGCTCTTCAGACACTACCCTGTACTTTAATACTTAATCCAAATATAATGAGTAAAGCAAAAGGCTAGCTGAATAGGGCTATTCATCTTATTTCTGTATGAAGAAAGAGTCAACTTCTTTTATTATAAAATACAGTTGTAAGTCCTGAAGATTCTGAAATAAAGTCTACTTTGACATCCTGCTAATAGCTGTTCAAATGGAAAATTTTCTTGTGACAGCACACTGCAGCACAGCTGGTGCAAGCAATAGATGCTTCCTATTTTCTTAAATTGTTTTTCAGCTTCTGGATTATTTGCTATGCAAAGACTGCTGTCCTAGAAAGTTTCATGGAATCCTTTTAGAGACTGGATACGCTTGCATTAATTTCCTCCACGCCTTTTTTTGTGAATTAAGCCTGACACAACTGTGACTGTTCCCTTTTGATCAAGCATTCTGGACAAGGACTGCAGTTCATTTACTACCTCTGAAGTAACAATGTTGAAGTGCATTGTAGAGCATGATGTCTGAGGAGGTGTTGCTACTATCTGCACTAAGCAGGCACATTTGCAAATTCATGAGCTCTTTTTGAAATTCATAAGCCATCCTCTGCCCAGTTTTTCCTTTTGTATTCTAAATAGAATGTTCAGAATATTTAATTGTCTGTTTCTTCTTCTGAAAGCACAGTGCTGCATATTTAAAAATATAAACCCAACAATAAAAATAAAATATGTTTGTAAATGCAAGGTAAAACAAGCATATGTGAATCACAGTCTTCCTGTTTAGTCACAAGTCTTTCTTCATTTGATGTGTTTCCAGCTGAAATTGTGGGGCATATGCACTTTCCATTAATTTCATCAGCTTTCAGTTTCCTCATTTTTTGGGGGAGTTGGATTTTTAATTAGTCTTTTTATTTGTTGTGGTTTTGGTTGGTTGGTTTGTTTTGTTGGGGTTTTTTTTTATAGCAAATTGCTCTCTGACATGTTCTAGTGACAAAATATTTGTGCTCATACACTAGACACAGGAATTGTACGTGATTATGAATATATAATAATGAATAAAGTTGTGCCTTTTTGTTCAGTCCAATTCTAGTATCTGAGCATCTCTTCTAATAAATCCCATCTGGTTTTGACACTGGGGTGTTTTCCTGGGCTCAGGAGAAGGTTGTATGGAGAGCAACAATAGCCATGAAATTTATTGTACCCTTCTAACTGTAAGGCTGAGTTTTACATGAACATTTTGTGAACATCACCAAAGCTTTTTATCTTGTGCATATCTTATGCTACTCACATCGTTAGGAGGCAAAGTCAGAAAAATATCTATTCCTCTCACCTGTGCAGGGCAATGTGACCTACAGAGTATACTCTAAATGTTGGAAGGAATTCATTGTATATTGACATATGAATTTTTCATTTTTATCTTACTGCAGAATCCTTCTTGGTAACTTGATGATCTTTGTAAAAGACAACACATTTTTAGAAATCAGTACTGATGATAATAAACTGTGCTGATCTTTTATATACTGGCTACAAATTATGTTTTAATGAGGTCACATTTTAAAGAGTTGACAGGATAAAGAGTAGTGTGATTAGCTTCAAAAAACATGTTCTGCTTATTTTTTTCATTGTCAGTTGTCTGTTCTTACTCTCATGCAAGATTCTGCAGTTTCACTATAAGTGAGATGTGAACTGAATAACTACAGGAAGTGACAAAGTTGTAGAAGAAACTATAAGAATTTCCCAGTTCTCTGTAACCCAGCATTAAATAAGTATAGCCACAAATATTAGAGGAAAAGGAAAACAAACAATGGAGTAGAGTTCAAAATATCATTGACAGTGAAACATGAAAATTATGTAAGCACCCTAAAAATAGAAATCCTTAAAAAAAACCCAAAAAACATCCAAAGTGATATCCCCACCAACTCCACCAGCTCCAGAGGGAAAGAGAAGCTGCTCTTCTAAGGGTGCAAAGCATGCATCAGTGAGACAATACGGTATCAGAAGAAGCTGCAAAGTGAAACACATTGTCTCTGAATATTAATATACTTGGGGAGGTTTATCTTCAAGATATTTGAAGGATTTTATAACACCAGCTATCCTATTTAAAAAAAGTAAGGTTTTCAACCATTTCTGGAAATGGTTGCAAAACACATGTTTTTTTCTGTCGGAAAAAAAATTGATGTAAAACCCAAATAATTGGTGCAAATTCATTTTCAAGCATTTAGTTATATACATATTTCTCAGTCTTTTCCATAGAATAAAAGTGATTGAAGCTTTCTCCTTTATTAATTTTATTTTATTGTCTTTTATTTGCCAGCTTTTCCATTAGCGTATTTTATTTTCTATTTCAGTGTATGTGGTAGTACTATGGCAAAGGCCCAATTTTGTAGATGAAATACAGACGACGAAAATTAAAGTGCAGAACCTCTCAATGTTAAGATGAGAAAGAGAGTTAGATTTGACCACAAGTCTTGACTTGTACTGGTAGCAGAAGTTTATCTTCTACCATTTTCCTGGTAGTCATTTTACACACTGCACTACATGTTAACCCCTCTTCTTGAGGAAGAAAAGAAATAGAATCTTTAAGTCTGCCATATCCAAACAGCTTTGCAGAATGATGTCCAGAGCAGAGAGATTTCCTTTGTTCTGTGGAAACCTTATTGAATATTTCAGGGACCTTGCATTTTTCATGGGCTGCTGGCTATCGAACAAACACTTGTTGAGGTGATTGCACAGGCTGAGCAAGCTTTTGGTTAAACTACGGTAGTGAATTGCCTGTGCCATCTGTTTGAGGCCTTTTCTGTTTGTCAGTTCTGACCACAGCAATGATATAACACAAACAGCCAACAGCATTGCATTGCTTTGCAAATAGATGAAGGCTGAATGTAAGTGAACTTCACAGAACTTTCCTATAGTTGTGTCCCAACCTTAACTTCAGTGAAATCTACCTGGGAATATTCTGCATCTCTTTAGCTGCTGGTTTTCCATTATTGAGAAGATGAGTCAATCCATGCTGAAGCACTGAAATACCAATTTTGGATATATCAATATTAACCACTGCCACTCTACTTTTTGTAGAAGACAGATTGCAAATATGAAGTTGGAATAATCTTTTTGTTTTCCTGGTTAACTTTCTGCAGTGAGTAGAATATTGAATAATCTTGGCAAAAAAATAAGGGGTGGAAGTGGGACTGGCTAAATTGAAAATGCCTGAAACATGGGATAAATTGAGTAAAGTTATAAACTACAGAAAGTTATCTCAATGTAATACTTTTAAGAAGGAAATTTTAAGTTGTATGTAAGGAGGTGAGATTTGGAAAAGGAAATAACGTTTCTTCTGTGTATATTCACGCAATGTATATGCGTTAAAATACTTTCAAGATGCTCTATCAAATCTTTGCACTGAACCCAAGGCAGAATCAAAACACAAAAACGAAAAACTCAAACCATAGCAGACATAGTGACCTGACCGACAAACTTCAAAGAAATGAGGACTGAGTTTAATCATCTTGCAGCTTTCTTCCAAGAGCCCTTTCAGGCAAGAAAGAATCATGACTGTAAAGTTAGACCTAGGACTCAAAAGCTGATTTGGCTACCCAGGGACACAACCTATTGCAATTGGTATGAGTACACTGAGTTACAACTAGCTTGGAAACCATTTCCATATCCAAAACACACAAGTTGCTTGTGGTAACAAAGTTTCATTGCAGCTCCATCAGGAAAGTTCATGTTGCCTTCATCTGACACCAAGCCAAACTTAGCTCAGGTGGGCTGCACTGTTGAGTGTAGCATATGTCTGGGTTCATCCCAGACTCCTCAGGGATCCTACGCCTACGTCCCCCACACTTTTCAAGATTTTGAGACCACCGCTAGCCTAATGCCTTGGACTTATCAATACAGATAATTGTGAGGAGGAGGACCGTAAGTGGAGCCTAGGGGCTGGGTAGTAGGAGTATGTCAGCACTTCTGAAATATTTAATGTCAGAAAATATTTCAACCTGCAATAAAAAGTGACATTGAAAAAAATGCATTTTCCAATGTTAACCCAGTGAAATAACCGATGATCAAGGTGGTTTTGAAAAGGTTTTAATTTTTATATCACTAAATTTTGCATCACAAGAAGTGATGTATTTTGGTTATCTAAAAATAGGTGCATTTTAATGTATGTGTGCAAAAAGAAAAAAATTCCACTAACAATTATAAAAATCAGTACTTTAGAAATATGTGCTCAAGCTTTTATTCAGTCATAGTATGATAACATTTTCATGCTGTCTAACTGACATTTACGCTACAATTATATCAAGCATTTGCTATTAATGTGTTAAAGATTTTTGAATTGAATATTCTTGCATAATAAGCACATGATAGGAGTTCATAATTTTGTTCTTGCTGAAAAATATATTTTCAAATCTGTTTTCAAGCATGTTTTCAAATTAGTCTTCCACAAGATATCCCTTACTGGGAGTACTGAGGATGTTTTATGGCTGTACTGCCTCCAGCCTGTTTTCAAAGGGATTATAGACTCAAATGGCTGAGACACAGAAGAATGTGAGGACTTTGCTTTTCCTTCCACTTCTCCTTGCCCTTCTCTCTCCTGAAACTCTGAGGACAATATTCTCTTGCTAAGGGAAAATTTGAACTGAAGAGTGCAAAATGATGAATGGCTTGAAAAACCATAAAAGAATTATTTTTTGTCAGGATTTGACATAAGAGGAAGGGAGAAGCCTGGGGAAGAAGGTGCTTTAAAAGTATGTTCGTGACATTTTATAGGATATATTTTGTCTTTGTTTTCCCAGTAAATCAATGCTCAACACTTCTGTAATATTGGTTCTTTTTGAAGGTTTCCTAATATAAAGCTTGTTCATTTTGCACGTGTATTCCTTTATTTTTAAGTCAGGGGTAATTTTAGTGTACACTGAGTAACTATACTGGTGTGGAGCCAGACGTTTGGCAAAAATAATTTATAGGTTTTCTTTCACTGCTGTTTCAATGGCCCTTTATGTTAGCCTGTAACACCCCAGTCACTGGCCTCAATAGAAGAGGCTTCAAGACATGATGAGGAACTTTCATGTTGTTTTATGCTGTGATAAAGAGCTTACAAGGGACTTTAAAATAATGAACTGTGACAGTGTTCAAATACTGCTCTCCAGGCTGGAAGCACAAACACATTTATTTTGAGTCCTAGGTCTTTTATACCATAAAAGTAGACATATTAAGAATGTCATTTCCATAACACAGAGGTGTTCACAATGTGTGAAACAGAGCACTACGTAGACAACGTGTTGATAATTGCATGGTTTGGTGTCTTAGGAGGCTTAAAAATGCAGTAAGGCCTAAATTAATTTGTCATATGTAATCACAGGCACAATGCAATTCCATTTCATGGTCAGATAAGTTAAAATACTCTATCTGAATATTCATCACAAAGCTTTTTCACGTCTCCTGAAATTACACAGGAAAAAAACCTCAATTCCAGGCTCCTTGCGATGAATCACCAGGTTTTAGAAGCTCATCTCCTGCAACTAAAAGGTGACCTTGAAGCATCAGACCCACTACTTGCTGCCTATTCAATTGTTGCCATTATCACACTTTGGATGCAGCTTGCTGCAATGTCTTAATATTGTCACTCTTGGCAAAACTCCATATATACATTAGTATGAAATAGTATATACAAAGCCTGTATAGTCGATGAAGATCTAAAGGCTGGAAAAATGTAGAAAAACATGTTTAATTTGCTCAGTTCCCTGGGCTCATTAAATTGGCTTAGTGACTGGATTTAAAATAACCAAGCCAATACATCAGACCCAAATCATTTTTATGCCAGAAACAGCAGCAGTGCACTTGACAGCTTCAAAGCTAGATTTTCCTGTGACATACTGCCCTCTTGTGCATTGTAGTTTTCTTATAATCTAAGAGCAAGAAGCCCATTTACAGTCCCAAAATCTAGGTCTGATATCAATAGGAATGCAATAACTTGCAAAACATGCGTGAGGGACATGAGGAATATGTGATAAACAGAAATTCTTAGAACTGTTGATCAGGTGATCGGTTGGTAGATTTCCTTTGATATTTTCTACTTTTATCCAGAATGAGTACAACTTCTTCTTAGATAAATAAATTAAATAATTAATAAATTCTCTCTTCTTTGCAAGTAATACCAAACCAGTGGACCACTGAGATATATTTACAGGTAGGGGCCATTCAGAGAGCTGTCAAGAGAATGGAGAAATGAGCTGGCAGAATTCATGAAGTTCAGCACAGAGAAGTGCAAAATTCTGCAGGGAGAACAAGCCCATGCTACAGAGCAGATTGAAGACTGACCAGCTAGTATGCAGCTCAGCAGAAAATAACCTAGGAGTCCTGAGGGCTGACAAGGTGACCACTAGTGAATGACGTAGTAATGCAGCAAAAAAACCCTGCTTATTAGGTATGAGTATAGCCAGTAGGTCTGAGGAAATGTTCCTCTGCTTCTGTGTGACACTTAGATTGACCAGAAGTGCTGTGTCCTGTTTAAGCTCCTTAGGACAAGTACAGATACTGATACACTGGAATGAATGCAGCAGCTGGTACCAAGGTGGTGGTAGAGGCTGCAGCACATGTTGGAGAGGCTACATTGCATTGTTTTCTTGTTTGGTATAGTCATCTTTCATTTTCCTCTGTTTAAAATGTTAAAAACTCCAGTTTATATTCTGCAATAGAATGAAAGTTTTGCATTTAAAATCCCTTTTTGTTATCTGTCGAGAAAGTACTACCAGGAAGCTCTTGTCATCAGCAGTACTTTCATACCTGGTTTGGCTCCTGTGTCAGTAATATTTGTTTTGTATAAAATGGAAAGTCTTCAACCAAGAGAAATTATGTTCTTTTGTTTAGATATTTCTAGTCTAGGAGACAAGTCACTTTTCTGCTTCTACGTTAACGTGGAATCAAACCTCTTTAAGCAAGAGGAAAAGAAATTGAAGCTGGAATTTCTTCATCCCAGTAGATATGTTGACCATTAAGTTTTGGGTAAAAGGGAGTCCTTCTCTTTCACATTTATTTGACAGATGATTCTCGGGAATGCTACTTCATGTACCAAAGATGAAATGAAATATATGTCTCAGCAATGAATACCGTAATAGGTTAGGTGAAAGGTAGAGCTGCATTTATTTATGTTTGCCAAGGATTAGTTTAATTGAGGCAAGCCCCGTGGCAGAAATAAGGGAACATATAAATAACTTATCTTAATTTAGTGTGTCAAGTTTGGCTGTAAGAATTTAAGCAGCCATATTGGATGCCTACTTCTTTTTGTTGATCCAGCCCTGGCTGTAATATTAACTTCTGGAAAGGACACTGAGGCTTTAGTGCTTTTGAAAAATGTCACACTTTCTCTGGATTTAAATTACAAAACTATGTGGTAATTTAAAAATAAATTCTACTTCTCTTACTTATGGCAATGTTTAGCCCTCTTACCTGTATGAGGAAGGAAAAAATAATTCAGCTATTCTACCATCAGTCATGTATCACATCTTTATGGGGAGTGTCAGGTAATTTATTAGAACTTTCAGAAATAGATTTCTTATATAATAATAATTGTACTCTAAAAAAAATACTGCCTTGCCAACAGAATAAATGGTGGTTTGGAGAAGAAAGAAAAGAATTTCTATGTAAATGATTGTTCAATGTACATATAGAGGAAAACTTTCAACCTACACAATTTAAACTGTGCAGTATATACTGTAAATGGCCATAAGAAACTTTGCAATGACAACTTACTAGGGACTCTGGTTTTGCACCCTTATAAATTATTTGATACCTCTAGATCAGTTTATTGTTAGTCTAACATCTTAAATTTAGAGCAGCACAAGTCCTGCAAAATTAACACGCAAATCATTAATTCCTTTTGGTCTGTTGGAAAAGAGGTCATTAAGGCAACAGTACATACTGTGGTGATGTTGAACAACCACCGACAACAATGGTCTTCGAAATATTCACAGTTTTTTCTAGCCAAAGCCATCACACTCTAAAGCAATTTCAACTGATGGGGAAGCTTTTTGATTGCAAAGCCTGCATCCCTTTAATGAATCTTCCAAGTGCAGGAAAAAAAAAGTATAACAAAGGTGGAAAAATGGTGGATGAGCCAGTACTTGTGAGGTTACTGCCCTTGAGTAGGAACCAGAGATTATGTGAAACCAGTGGCAGGTTGTCTAGCTCAGGTTAAAGAGTGTAACAGAGACACATCTGGAATCCATGGAGAGGGGACCTGAAACCTGGAAATCTTACACACCTGCCATTCCCCCTTTTTTTCTAGCAAAGGGACTGGACTCTGCCTGTTCCAGTGTGCAGCTGTAGCAAAAAGGCTCTGCGCCCTCCAGGAGCTAATCAGAACAGAAGTCTTGCCTTCTACTGTCTTTAAAAAAAATCTTGAGTCAAGAGCTTTCTAACTTAAAAATCTTTGCTCAGTTCCTAAAATTCTATGAGTTGGACTTAACCAGCATCTTAACAAAATGAACTCTGAAAGTTCATGCAGCAATCCCCAAGCCCTGGTTTATTCCAGTGTAATATCATTAACATTCATCAAGAGAGATTGGTGGTAAATTAAGTGCATTAATATAATTCTGTCTCAAAGTTTTACATCTGTGAACGTTATTTTCAGAAGCCACTTCAGCCATAACTTTGTTATTAGACATAAACTCAGACATCTCTAGTGTACTGCTCTTTTACATGTTTGGCAGAGGATTTGTCACAACTAGTGCTATTGAATTTTAATCCATTTCAAGCTGTGCTTGGGGGAGAGCCAATATGAAACAAAATAAAGATTGTAAACCCAGGATTAATTCATCTTTGAAGTTAGTGTTCAATTTTGACATGTAAGTGGATATCCTATATCCTATAGGGCTGGAAATCACTGGGGGTGAAATACTAAAAAAATGAAATAATAAAAGATGCCCATGTGCCTTCACTAAAAAACCCCTCAAACCCTCAAAACTTGTCTATTTGCTGGAATTAAACAGCAGCTCAGTTATACTAATATAAAATAGTAAAAGCAAAGCTCACACTATTGTAGCTATTTTTAGTAAATTATGTCATTATGCAAATATTGTTTTTATTTTATGGATTATATTTTGTCCTGCACATACAAAAAAACTGTGTTACTGTTTAATCTTATTCTGTGTGTGTAATCATACTGACTGTTCTTGTGAATCAGAGCCATTGCACACAGCAGAATTTGGCTCTGTCCTGAAACTTTCTAAGCACAATTTGGCATCCTTTTCTACTGTCACTGAGCTACTACTGAATTAGTTCTGCAAAGATATTACCTGGCCTGTGGAGCGAAATCAATTCAATAAGAATGAAACAATTGTTAAAATCACATTTTCTTCCCAGAGAACACATGGCGTTTCCAATTACAGAGTTTATTTACTGCCTGTTTCCTAAGCTGTATATTCTGACTATTAATAATATTGTGGTAAGTGTGCATTTCAGTTATGCTAGGTTCCAAAAACGTAGTTTTAACATTATGGAGTCAATTGCCTCAACTTACACCATGGAGCATAACAAAACCTGAGAGAGACCTTGGTGCTGAATTTCATGCACCTTGAACAAATGTAATGCAAATGCAGTTTAAAGAAACAGAGCATTTCTTATTTGTAAGATAAAGAGAAGCATAGCAGAAAGAACTTTGATGATGTGAATAGAACCTCATTCTCCTCTGGAAAGTTTTTAAGTGCAGTTTACCTTTTTATGACAAAGAATGATGATGTGATGTTTTATGACAAAAATATGTACAGGCTTGGAAGCCATTTTATTATCTTACAGATTTATCCTCTGGGATAATATTTAATCTTGAATACTCTCACCAAAATTTTAATAGAAAAATCAGACCTGTATGCTTCCATGATTTTGATGACAAGTTAATAAATAATCAGATTTTAAAATCTATGAATATCCCAATTTATCTCATTAATTAAATAATGCTGAACAAAATTGAACAATGCCGTTGTTAAATCAAAGTTACAGCTGCAATCAATTTTAATCCATCAGTAATACAGAATGAAGAAAGAAGGTAAACTGACTCATCAGGGAAGCTCAAAGCAGGAAATTACAGTATATTTGATTTTTAATGTCTAACCACTAGCAAAGCAAGCTTCTTTACCCTTTTAGATTTGAACAGGAACACTATCCAAATTACTGTTAATTCACTGAATTACAAGGAGTCCATATTCTATTTAAATCATAGAATCATAGATTCATAGAATAGTTAGGGTTGGAAAGGACTTTAAGATAGAATAGAATCATAAAATCATAGAATAGTAAGGTTTGCAAAGGACCTTAATATCACCTGGTTCCAAAACCAAGAGCATTGATAACGCAGGGATGTTTTAGTTATTGCTGAGCATCGCTTGCACATCATCAAGATCTTCTCTGCTTCTCACGGTGCCCAACCAGTAAGTAGGCTGGGGTTGCACAAGAAGTGGGGAAGGGACACAGCAGGGACAGCTGACCCCATCTGACCAAATAGATATTCTGTATTTTACAACATCCCGCTCAACAATAAAGCTTGGGGGAAGAGGAGGCGTTCAGAGTCACAGTGTTTGTCTTCCCAAATTACATGTGATGGAGCCCTGCTTTAGTGGAAACGGCTAAACACCTGCCTGCTGATAGGAAGTAGTGAATGAATTCTTATTTTACTTTGCTTGCACACCCAACTTTGGCTTTCCCCATGAAACTGTCTTTATTTCAATGCACAAGTTTTCTCACTTTTACCCTTCAAATTCCCTCCCTCATCCCACTAGGAAAGAGTGAGCAAGCAGCTGTGCAAGGCTGAGCTGATGACTGGGATTAACCCACAACAGCCACGCAGCATTTAGGACCTTAACTCCTGAACAGCAGTGGGTTTGTTCATTCTGGTCATTCATTTTGTTATTGTTAGTGATCCTTGCAGCTTCACAATTTAATGGATATAAACAAGGCTTTAAATCAGCCTGGCAGGTTTTATGTAAGCGCTACTTGCAAAGGAATCTTTGCTCACAATAATTTCCTCTCTAAAATAGCAATTTTTCAGTTTTACTGTAAAGTTGATGATTCCAGAAATAGAATTACATACCTGTGAAAATTCAGCTGACTGCTTAAGCACTGAAACTAGAATTGTGCCTAAATTGCGACACATAGGCCGCAACAAAAAATGGAACCTAGTTCTCAAGGGTTCTCAATAGACATTCTCAAAACCATTGACAGGGCTTCCTGATACAGTCCATCAGTTTATAAACTGTTTAATGTCTATATTTCATTAGTGTTGGTGGCATCTAACTACCTGGTTGGGATTTTTATGTGACTCTGAGTTCTGCTGCAAGAGGTTTTGAGCTTGGTTGTTGTTTATTTCAGTTGTTTTTGTGGTGTTTTGTTGTTTTGTGCAATTTTTTAATTTGTTTTGGTTTTCTTTTTGTTGTTTGTTTTGTTTTGTTGTTGTTATTTTGTTGGGGTTTTTTTATTATTTTTTTATTTATTTTTGTTTATTCTTATTTTGGGCTAGTTTTGTTTTGTTTACCCCTCTTTCCCTCAAGGATGTGATGGCTCTTTTTAAGACAGAAAGAGATGGAGAAGATGAAAGGGAACTTTCACCTGGGAGCATATAAAGGAGATGAAAGGTAACAAACAGTCTGTTTTCATAGGACTGTTGATGTTATAAAAAACTCAGATAATTTTCCTGGAATGACATGAAGATTGCAAAGCTTTGCAATCCATCAAAATATTTACCAAAAAAACCAGCAACCACTAGATTTTTAAACCTCTCACTTGTGCATCTCTTGTGGTTGCTTTGAGCGTCCTGATCTAGTGAAAGATATCCCTGCTCTCGACAGGAGGGTGGGACTAGGTGATCTTTAGAGGTCCCTTCCAACCCAAACCGTTCTATGATTCTATGATATGTCAAATTCAGTTGAAAGTGCGTAATCATAAAAATCTTAAAGAAATGAAAGAGTATGTGCCTGTTTTCTGAAAGCTGGGTTAAAAATGAATCTCTGAAGGAATTAAAGATCCAGCTACTAAGTCAGGAGAAAACAGAGTGTTTAAATACTGTCGTGGTTTAGGCCGTAAATCAGCCACGCAGTTTGCCACATGGAGAATCAAAAGAATGCAACTCCCACAGGTTGAGATAAGAACATTTTAGTAACTAAGGTATAACACAAATGACTACTGCTACCACTAATAATAATAATGACAAGAGAAATAAAAGGGAAGAGAATACAACAGCCCACCATGTACACCCAGCCCGACCAAGCCATGCACCCCGCACACCCTTCCGGGTCTCTGCTTCCTCTGTTTCTGCATCCTGGGCATGACGTGCTGTGGTATGGAATACCTCTTTGGTCAGTTTGGGTCAGGTATCCTTCCCCCCAGCTTCCCCTCCTCCCTTGCTGAGCATGAGGCTCCGAAAGTTCTTGGCCAGACCAAACATCACTAAGCCATAACTAGAAACATGGTGTTATCAGTGCTGTTCCCAGGCCAAAAGTCAAAACACAGCACTGTACCAGCTACCAAGAAGAAGAAAACTGACTGCTACTGCTGAACCCATGACAAATACATACAAATGAAAAAGAATAATTCCTTAACTTTTTATTAATTCAAAATGTGACCTGTAAAATGCACATGAACAGATGAGAAGAAAGTGAGAGCTATTTCGGATAATATTAACAACAACTGAACTTTGCTGACTTGGGAACAATCCCAGAAAGTCTGAGTGCATTGGCCATGCTGTTTAAAATTGGTCTGAACTGGAAGCAGCTGGAAGCAACTTCTGTTTCCTTTTCAAGATGGTCAAATGGGCAATTGTACACTTAAAGATCAGTATTAAGCCTGTGTTATAAGCGTGTATTGAAGCAGTAGAGTCAGAGGGGGCTGGCTAATAAGATGCAACTCTTTTTTTTTTAAATTCTGAGTAGGGAATATTTCAATTCAGCACAAAAAAAAAATAAATCTAATGAAATAGAAATTTGTCTAAAGAAAATTGTTATTTATTATTGTTTGTGCAATTAGATTTTCTTTTGCAGTTTTGCAACAGCTTTTGTACTGTCATTTATCTCTTAGTTTCTGTCACAGCTCTTATAACTTACATGAACAGTTATCAGATAATGGAGATGAATTTACATTAATATGTCTGCTTTTTTTTTCCCTTTAGCTTGTGAAAGGCTCTTTCTTACATTTCTGCTTTAGATGAACATGCATTTGCAGAAGACGAGAAATGCTCTTTCTCAGCAGCTTTATCTTGAGGCAGCTTATTCATATTATATTTTGCCATTTTGTATTTAAAATACTGAAACAGGTTGCCCAGAGAGGTAGTAGATGCGCCCTCCCTGGAGGCATTTGATGTCAGGCTGGATATAATTCTAAGCAACCTGATCTAGTTGACGATGTCCCTACCTATTGCAGGGAGGTTGGACTAGATGACCTTTGAAGGTCCTTCCAGCCTGAACTATTATATGATTCTATGATAACTCATTAGATGTCCCTAAACCCAATGTGATTATATGCAGCTAAAATAGTCTTAAAATCTGAGTTAATTTCTATGAGGCCACTAGATGGTGCCACATGTATTATTACATGCCTCAAGTAATAAAGTGTAACACTGTAACTCATAGAGTATGTGTGGCATTAAAAGTTATGCAAGTTCAGCTTTTGATCTAGATTTTCTGGAGACAAATATCAGCCAGAACTTGATTATTTTTTCATGACAAACATGGTAGAGAAGATAATAAAGTAGTATAAATTTAATGCTAATAAGTATTCTAAAAGTCTTCATGTAATCAGGCTGTTCACTTGCTGCTCTGCATCAAACTTGGTCAAGGCTGACATTTAATGAAAGACCTCTGTGCTATAGGAAAGTGAGAAGTGATTAATCTAGTACCATTATTTGTTGCTCCATCCCAATACATGTTTACATGATGTTGCCATAAGAAATGCTTTTTGTTGGATTATTTTGACTGAGGGTTAAAACCAGATACATTTCCTCCTGATGACTCACCAATCCCAAATTTAAGTGGTTACTTACATTTCCTATATGAATTTAGTTAGGCATATTGAAGTAATGGAATAGAATTCTACTTCACTTACCTACTGATGTACAAATAGGTAGCACAAGGCAGTCCTTGGTTGAAAGGCCATGCTGTCTAATTTAAGATAAGATAGTCAACTATTTCTTTCCATCAGGAGCAGTAGAGTTTTACTGTGGAAAATGGGCCAAGCACCACCAGATGACATTTTCCTAGCAGATACAGCTAGGTGCAAATTTAGATATTGTGCCTTAGGAATGAGACAAGGTAGTAAAAAAAAAATGAAGTGAGAGGATATTTGCAGAGGATAAATGTACTCATCTAGATGAAATATAAGGGAGCTGCCCCTCTGCCAGTGAATTATAGTGCTGTAGATTTATAAGTCACACCAGGACTCCAGAGTTTCCATCCTCTCCTTTATAAATATATGATTAGGCATTTTAATCGAATATAGGCAGCAGTGAGTTGGAGCTTAAAAGAAAGTGTATTTTTTGAAGTAAAGAGAAAGTTGTCAGCTGAAAGCTATGAAGAATCACATCAAAATAATGCAGAAGCTGTTAGCAACAGAAGGCAAAACTGAAATGGTCCTACATACAGAAACTAGAGAACCAGAGCACATGAGCAGACATAAAATTAATTTTTATATATTTAAGTCATCAGAGTTATTCCTCTTCCTGAGCTCCTGCTCTGTCACTAATGTCAGTGTGGCATTGGTCATAATCCCCAAACCCTGAGGTGACCACTGGTGCACATATGTTAGTCCAAACATTCTGAAAATTCCGTCCAAAATAATCTTTCAGTTTAACCATCTGTCCCATTATGTCATATCTAATCAGGATTGTGAGCTAAATGGACACGTGTCAATTAGAGAGGACCTTCATCCTTTTGTGTCTCACTGCAGTTGATTCATTAGCAGTGCTACTTAGAAAGTCATAAGTGTATGAAGCAAGCAATCTCATGTGCAAATTTACTATGCTACTTCTATCATATGCTCAAAATTTTGGTATTTTTTTTTATACTTTAAAAATTTGGGGAAACACAGGAAGGAATTACCCGTTCTTTTACTAATAACCCCAAACCAGATTTGGTTTCAGCAGCAGAATTTATATAACCATCCTTTAAACAGATTTGGGAAGACTACAGCTTCTTTCCTCAGCCTTTTCCTTAAAGCTCAAGAAATCCAGTTTCTTCAGCTCCTTGTCAGAGTATGCCATACAACTTATCTTATCAGTGGGTCTCCATACATCGTTCTCCACTATACCCATGATCTCTTTGTTCTGAGCTCTCAGCTGGGACTGGGTACATGAAAAGTGGCCTTCTGAGTACCAAGCAGGCAGAGGGAGAAACCACGTCATAGAATCATGGAATTGTAGAATGGTTTGGGTTGGAAGGGACCTTAGAGATCATCCAGTTACAACCCTGCTGCCATGGGCAGAGACACCTTCCACTAGACCAGGTTGCTCAAGGCCCCGTTTAACCCGACCTAGAACACTTCCAGGGATGGGGCACTTCCCTGGGCCTGTTGGCTGTTGCCCTACTCTGTGCCTGGTACACAGCCCTGCCGCCACAAGAGCGCACTGCTGACTCGCGTTCAACAAAGATCCGCAAAATGATCCATTGAGATCTCGGTTTGATCAGAGGTATAACTTCAGATAAGCACTAAAGTTTCCAGGGAAATGCTTGTACTTTGGCCAGACCTTTTGTCACTGCAGCTTCTGATGCAAGTGTGCATCAAAACGGGTATTGGCTGCCTGGTTGCATTCCAGTGACTAAACTCAATGCACAAAACAGGAACTATAAATAACGCCTGAGTTATATGTGGGAGAGTGCCCCTAGAGCAGGCATATTTTATTTGGGTAAACTAAAAATACTTTTAGAGGTAAAAGCATTTAAAAATTATTTTAAGGTTGTCTGGAGATATCTGGGTTGGGTTCTTTTTCAGAAAGTTGATTTTCTGACTAGCCCAATAATATACTGTAGCTTAATACACACACTGATAGCTTAGTATTAGACCAAAGTCCAAAAGGAGCATCTTATGGCCAAAGGCCTGAGGCAGCTCTGTTAGGCAGAAAGTGTAAAGTTCCCCATTTCTTTAAGGTTTTCAATTTGTGGTTTCAAAAAGTGGATTTTCTTTTGTTTGCAAATCACTGTCTTTTTAGAAAGTCAATCCTAAAGAGGGACAGAAAATTAAGCTGAACAGATTTTTATTGACCAGAGATTATAACAAAGATAAAAATAACTATTAAATTCAAATGCTGTTAATCCAGAAAGTGAAGGTCCACTTTCAACTCTGTCTACAGAAATGTTTCAAATACTTTTATTTGCTACAGACTATTCTCATTACGAACTGGCTGGTGGATGCAGAATACTGTTCTGTGGGAAGTGGCCTCTAAGTGAGACTAAAATTTTAAGCCTGTATGGGGCAATCAACATTCAGCCATGTGCAACATATTGGAAAACATCTGCATAAACAAAACCTCTTACCCAAGCAAAACACCCAACTTGTTCTCTCACATTTACTGCCAGTCATGTCTGTGATTTTTTTTTCTCGGCTTTGGTTTGGTTTTGTTTGGGGTTTTTTGTTTGTTTTTTTCTTGTAGAATCCAAGCATGTTTCACAAATTTGCATCCTGCTGGCAATAATGTGCCAGCTCTTTTCAAGACAAAGAAGTTTTTGTGATTAGCCTGATAACATTCTAGAAATGTTGCATTCTCCTGAGGCGCAATGTAGTCTTGTTTATCTCAAGCGTTTAAAATGCCTGAGTGGCCTTTGATCCCTTCAAAGCCCTTGCTTTATAGCATCTTACTGAGTGTCATTAGAAAATTTAGTCAAGAAAGCACATCCCAGGCTGCATCTTCACACTTGTTACTTAATCTCTCTGAGCTGCCTTTTCACATCCAATCTCGGGTGTTTTCCATCATCTGACAATGAAAATACACATTTTGTAAACAATCATATGAAGCTATCCATCTCATGTATTACTCTGGATAATTTGTCAAATACCTGCCTGTATGTGCATTTTCTTCATGACCTTTAGAACCAATCAGCTAGACCAAAAATAATGTCCGTTTTTTTATGTCTACATGATCTCAGGAATTGAATCTACTTTAAAATTAGTACTTCCCAGATTACCACCTATTAACTCTTAAACAGAGGGGATGGTGCAAGAATCTTTCCACATTTTGATATTATGGTTTAGCTAAAATTGCAAAATGGTAAACAGATTGTTTTGACATCCAAGACTTCAGAATAACACAAATTATGTAGCAGTATGCAACTGGTCTTAATAAGCAAGCTGTCTCATTTTGAACTCCCCTTATCTACCCTTTCCAATGCAGAACACCTTCCTAGTCATTTCTTTCCAACACCACTTATGTATAATCTCTTACATTAAGCATAGCCTTCTAATCTGAACATTTCTCTTGAAACTTTATTATTCAAACAAAACAGTTCTGTGTTAGATATTTCTCCTTGGATGTTGCCAATGAGAAGTATATGCAAACCATTTGCCATAGGTGCTTGCAGAAAACTTTAGAACATAAAAGCTTACAAACGTTAATCGAGTTACATGGGACAGACATCATAATTCTATGCATCCCTCCATTCCCACCTTGGCTCAGACAAGTTTCTGGAAAGGAGATGACATAGGATGACCCAGGAATCAAAATCTGACACCAGCAATGAGTAGCTCAGCAGTTGAGCAGTGTGAGCTGGTGCAAGAGTGGTGCTACCTTGACCATTTTTGTCTTGGGCATAAGTTTAGTATTTATGAGGTGTTTCATTGAGTGCTTCTCTACTGCTGATATTACAAAGGCATGAGTAGCAGTTTTATACTTTTGATGAAAAGCAAACAGTGGCACATTCAGCACATGCATTCTGCAAAACTTTATTAGAAATGGGGGAAATATATGTAGGAGTAAGCAGGTTTGGGATTACTGTGGTTAAGCAGGATAAACCAGTGGAGTAAATTAAATCAATAGCTGAGATGATGACAGACTGCACAAAATAGAGAGTAAAAGTAGCTCTTTCTCAATGTCAATAGCATTATATTTTGGATGGGCCTCAGAAGGCCATTAATGGGTGCTGAATCACTTTAGTCATATGCACGCATATGACTAGCAATGTCATACAACTGTCATAATGCAGCATCAACCTTCTAATTTACATTTCTTTTGGCACATTATACAAATGCAGCATCTTGCTTGAGCGAAGCTCTTCATTGAAAACCAAACTGCAATCATATTGCACCACGCTATTCATTTTAAGCTGATGGAAATCAAATAAGTACTTCAGATTATTGTATTACTGTACTGCATACTCTTCTCACACTTTGGCTCCCTAATGTTCAGAGCTCTGCTGCTCTTCTGTACTTTTATTATCATACTGCATATAAAAGTACATAATAGTGCAGAAGGCACTAATGGTGCATATGAACAGTTATTGAGCAAACCCACAATTTCAGCTGCATCAAATTAGGACGGTGGATGTCTGCAAGTACATGTTTATTCATTCACTAGTATCAGACCTCTTTGGTCTACTGATGCCAAGGACCTGGTGATAGAATCACACCTCGCCAATTTACCTTTGGATGTTTTAAAGTTATTAAAAAAATATGACCAAAAGTGAAAAAAAAAAACCAATGTAACAAACCAATTCTGTCATTTAAATGGTGGTTAAAGAGTTCTTTCTGAATATTTGTGCATTTTTCTCTGGGGCATCTTAGGTTTCAGATGCCATAATTTGTGTGGATTCATACCAAATAATGATTTTAATATTTAAATGAGAAATGAACTTTTAAAAAATTCACTTGTACTTTAAATAAACAGGTAAACAATAGAACACACTTGATGCATTCTCTGATGAAGAAAGAGGTTTGTTCCTATTTCGGAATCTTTCTGAATAGTACTTTGACTTTATGCAAATGATGACTTAATTCCTGTATGGATGTGAACCAAGTGTGATTGCTAGTAAAATAATTTACAAGTCTAGGATGAAAAGTCTTTTATTAGTTTTGATATTTTGGTGAAAAATATTTTGGTACCTATTGTCATTGAAATTTTTGCTGTTAGGGTGTTAGGAGAAGTTTTGAATGGAAAATTGAGATTTGGACTCCGCAAAAAGTTTCACTATTCAAGTAATTTGTCTCCTGCCTTGTCCTGCAGAGACAAAGTGAGCAGCCAAAGCCACAGGTGTCCATTCTGGAGGCATTTTGCTAACATCAGATGTCTACCATACCTGCTTTCCCAATGCCTAAAGCTGGTCTTTACCATAACTATTAAAAAAGGATATCACAGCATTCCTAGTAGGAAAAAGTTCTAGGAAATATCTGTTCATGTTGATGCCAAGAAAGTTAGAGGATAGTTTGTTCATAGTGTCTAAACATCTGAATGGGACAGAATGAGTTCTCAGACTGGCTTAAAAAAGATGAAAGGATCCAGAGGCTGGAAATCGAAGACAGATAATTTCACAGTAGGTTTGTTTGCACTTTTAGAAATGTGAATAACTAGCTATTGGAATGACATGTCAAGATAGCTTCTCCATCATTAAATTCATGAATGTATTTATTTTTACCACTGAAAGATATGCTCTTCTAAGATCAGAAATTAATTCAGGGAGTTTCTGTACTGTTCTACCAAGACCAATCCCTTTTAGATTCAAATCTAGACCTAGATCTGCCATACCATCCTAAAGGAGAGAGCACAATACATTTTACAAGTCTATTCCCAAACATCGGTGTGGCTTATATAAGGTTTGTTTTACACAATTGGCTCCTGGCAGCCATTCATAAAACTTGCAGCATTTGCCACACAAATAGCTTCCAGCCACTGACATTATATCCTTTAGCATATCTGCTTACATTCTGCTGTTGATCTACTTCCAGACACCATTCATTTTTGACTGTACAGTCCCACTAGATGTATCATTGCTTGCTCTGCTGATATCTTCATTGAAAGCACTCAGATATTGAAAACAGCAGGTGCCATTTAAACAAAATGTCCATGTGATTTGATATGTTAAAATCCTTCAGGTCTGTTCTAAACCTGCTATTTTTTAACATTTGTGCCAGATTGTTTACTCATTGGCTGTTCATATTGCTTTTACCAGATTATTGTACATTTATAAAAAATTGTTTAGGTTGAAGGAAAATTAATCAACAGCAGTGAACATGCCCATATTAACTATTTTACAGTTACTAGCATTTAACTGTTCAGGTGCCCACGATGCTCTTTTCATAAACATTTAATCTTCATAAGTCAACATTGTCAAATAGGGAAGTGGACCCAGCTGTTCATTCTTGTTTCTCCACCCCATCTTATCTTCCCTCCCTGCCCTTATGCCCTACACCATATTTATAAGAGTATGACTGAAATTGGGGTGGGTGAACTGTCCTCAGTTTAAACCAATTCAGCATAAGGCATAGCTAATTGAATGGTTATTGCAATCTGTATTTGCTTCATATATTCACTATGCAGCTCCACAAACAATTATTCTGGTATTAAGGAATAAAAAACATAGGGATACAAAAAAGTATGAAGCACAGTCAAAATCATTTTTGAGCAACTGCACAGGCTCAAAGCATTTGTGAAACTCATTTTTTTGCACTACTATAAATATCATCGACAGGTATGTCCTAATCATAAGGTTTAAGAATAATACAGCTGAAGTATCTTCTTCTCAGGGTACCATATCTATCAGCATTTTATAAGCGCAGTGTGTAAGACTATTATAATAATCTTGATTCACTGAAAACTTCAACAGAAATTTCTTCCACTTGATATAGAAAACGGACATATGCAGCAAGAATTTTTCATAAGGCATATACAAATTGCATTCAAGATACTATTTTGAATTAATATTTTAAAAGTAGGTGAGCAAATAAAGTTAGCATTATACATCAATTAATTTCATTATCAACTTCACTGGCAGTAGTGTGAATATCACCATCTTGGAAAACAAATGCAAAGCTACATTCAGTATAAAATATTACTTGTATAAATCCCAATCAGGCTGCAAAGTAGAAGAAAATTTTGCATTTATCTCCTTTAAGACTTGTTTCTTTTTTAATGATATAGAAGGTATATTAGAATTTTGCAAGGAGAGATCCTGAATTACTGTGCTCTTTGCTGGAGGTCCTTATAAATTTCTTAGCACTGTTACCCTATAATTTTACTTGGCAACCTTGTGCTTGTTTATTTTAAGAAGGTTAAATACAAGTCATATTGTTGTAACAGAATTATATTGCTTTACAGGCTAAGATGTCAAGCCTTCAGAACATAAATGAAATCTAGCTGGAAAGAAATAGTGAGTAATTTAATCTAATATATTTTTTAAAGTGTAGGAAAAAAATCCCTCTGGCACTTTAAAAGTGTCTACAGAAAGGGTAGTGTACAGTGAATAAATCACAGAGCTAGATAATCTGAGATCAGAGTAGTTCTACCTTTTTTACACATAACTGTAATGTGACCTTAAAGTCCATCTGCATAGTACTTTCCATTAATTACCTATAACTGAGAAATACATCTCACTAAAGCTCAGCTGTCTAAAAGTTAGGTAGCTGTTTCAAGTTGCTCATGTGGTTGCATCTAGCTCTTGTCAATAAAGACATAAATGCACCATTCAAATGGGAGGAATCTCCTTTGGGAAACTCTCTCCATTGCCAGTAGAGAGAATGTAGTTTGAGTCAGACATGTACATTTAAGCTAGGAAAAAGTAGGTAAGCAAAGGATTACCCTAGTAACTCCCTGGTTAATATTCAGTTTCTTCTGGATGGCATCTCAAAGAATTTCAAATATTATTGAATTAGGAGCTTGAAGTACCACTGGAATGAAGGTTGAATAATTTGTATTTAGGAACCTTTAACATCTCTCTTTCTCCTCTCCTGGTTGTGAAGTAGGAATGATATCTGACCACATTTGTAAACCAGTTTGGTTTTCATCCCTCTTCTGCAATTTGAACAATAAATGCTAAATAAATTAAAAGCTAATGTGATTTAATTGACATGGAATTTCTTGACTATCAATTCTACACATACTTATCTGTATATAGGCAATGACATACAGTAATTGTTGACATGTGTTTTGTTCCTGTAGGGCCACGGAGGTCATATAATACATTCTTTAAAAGTACGTTGCATTCCTATCTGCTCTAACTGAGATTTTGGTTAAGACTGCAGTGCAGAATAG
This sequence comes from Psilopsiagon aurifrons, assembly GCA_025447955.1. Taxonomy (NCBI): domain Eukaryota; kingdom Metazoa; phylum Chordata; class Aves; order Psittaciformes; family Psittacidae; genus Psilopsiagon; species Psilopsiagon aurifrons. The sequence goes on along the minus strand of JAOEHY010016422.1, from coordinate 5,348 downwards.
GTCCCCAGGTCTACATGCTCAGAATCAATGGCAATATTTGTGTTAAAAAAACGAAAGAAAGAAATGCACAGTGCTGAAAAAGAAAAACCTCACTTCTAACTGAAATAAATCAGTTGCTTTAGCAGATCATCCCTTTGGGCCACCTCAAGGCAGCAGTTTGTATTATGGACTAATGGGCTGCAAAATTTCAATGAAATGACAAATTTTGTTTCTGGCAGATTGACAGAATTTTGTTATTTTGGGATTGGCTGTAGGGATAACTAGCATAAAAGTAAGGTCAACTCCAGTGAGACGATTTTTAGTAACTGGAAGATTGTGATGGTTGCCTGGCAACTATAGCAGAGATAAACTAGCATTTCCAGGTGACTTGGTAAACTTACAGCATTTTCTCTTGGTACATTGAGAAGATCATCTTTTAAAAGGGTCTGGCAGTCAGAAAAGTAAATTAATCATGGTTAACTTAGCCCAGGGTAGAGGCAGAGACCGGCTGATCTGGGTTCTTCCCAGAATTCTTTCTCCATGTTTTTGTGAAGTGTTAGGATACCATCTGACTCTTGAAATTAAGAGACACCAGCTTGATTCCTTTGCTGCATTTGGATAAACTGAACAACACATGTGGGCACAAAACATATCTCTAGCTTCCCAGCATCTTCTGCTAAGTATTTCAGTTAGCTCACATAGAGCACTTAACTGGTTCTAGGTGGGACCCACCCTATGCAGAGCTCTACCTTTGCACCATTTTTTATGCATCAGTAGGAAATTATTACAGAAGAAAAAGCCTCTTCTCATCAAGGAAGGATACTTATAAGAATGTAATTTGAATTTTAAAACTGCTCTGCTTCACTGGGTCATTCCTAATCCCTGGGCTTTAATGCTTTACTCATGTTTTACTTATTATTTTTCATTAAAGTAATTCACCCTTCAGGTTGGCAAATTAGTTATTTTCTTTTTAACAAAGGTTGTTAAACTTCTGTATAAACCATAGGCATAGCATACATTTTAGCAGGATTCTGCATACTGTGACCTTTCTGGACAAGCTCTAAAAGTGCAGAGAAGGTACTGATTGGCCTTATTTGTTGTAGCTAGTCGCAGCCCACAACTGGCATTATATTTTCTTCTAGGATCCTTTTATCCATCTGAAGAGCGATTCCTTCCAATTGTTATTTGCCATTGGGTGTTCTTATTACTATCTTAACTCCTTTAGTAAGTTCAGACTGGCTGTAAGACAGTTATGGATAAGGTTTTCATCTTTTTGATGGCTGATTCCCATAAAAGTTTACTTACAGCTGATAGTTACTGTTGAGGAGTACAGTATGCAGTGCTGCATACAAAACATTTATGCTGCAATACTGTATACAAAAACATTCACACTGAATACTTTCTAGATATCTAGATTAGTTTTCTACTTCATTTACAAAATACCTCTTCTAAGACAAGTTAAATAACTAAAAATATGATGTCAACTGGTAACTCTGAATGACCTCTCCAACACTTCTCTGTGACTTGAGGGACAAGTTGAGAGGCACAATGAGGCATTAACTAATGTTTTTCTATAAAAAAATCCTTTTAAAACCAGCATACTCTATAAATAGTGTGCTTGCTTAAACCGGCTGACCTAACCTTATTTAACACAGTCCTAGATATAAACTCAGTCACTTTTTGTTAACTTCAAACCTCTGGATTCTCCCTCAGATTGTCTCATGACTATCTGAGAGCCCCAAGCCAGAGCCATGGAAGTGACAAACATTGTTGAGTGCTAAGTGTCAAAGGAAGCTCTTCATCTACACACAAAGGTGAGCACCAAGGATGCTGCAGATTTGAACTGAAAAATATATACTTTGAGTAGTAAATTGTAATCTTCTATACTATGGACATGAGCATTGTGCCAAGGCCTTAAAGATTTATGAAGGTATTTAAGGAGTTATGTTGATTTTCAGAATGCTTTTGAAAAGTGTCATCAGGATGCACTGATAGATTTTGTGTCTTTCTACTTCAGGAAACATACTGTGCTTTCCACCCCAAATCACCTTGCAATTCTCACATCCCTATGTGACATAATGCAGCTGAAACCAGCCCTGGAGCTATTATGAAATGCTAATGCCTATTTTGTCTATAGTGAAAATCAACCATTTTCTGTGCAGCCTGGATGTTCTCATTCTGAAATGTCCTACAAAATGACATAGACATTTCCTCTGTTCATTCCAAGAGCCTTACAAATGCAGTTTCATAGAAACTTTAAAAGAAGAGGTTATCCTAGTCAATGCTGCTGATTTAAGAAAAAAAAAAAGAACAAAAAAAAAAAACCTCACAAAAAACCACACTCCCAAACTAAAAAAAAAAAAAGCTAATTATAATTAATAATTTTATCTCTTATGTTTTTGAGGTTACAGCTTCTTTATTGGAAATAGCAATAAAACTGGTACACAGACTGGTTTGTTTATTTTTTTAATGACTGGTAAAAAAGTAGATCTTTTAGAAACATTAAAAATTTAATTATGGTGCCAGAGAGACAGAAGCCTACGGTAAGGAAAAAGCTATATCCAGAATCAAGGGCACTCTTGACTTCAGCAGAAAGAAAGGTAGGCCACCACCAAAATGGTTTTGTAAATTTCCATCACATGTTTCAGGGCAACCTACCAGGAAGGTAAAAAAACCAGCACTCTGCAGATGAATAAGCAGATTAATTATTTGCCTTAGAATGGAAAAGAGCTATTCCTAAAATGTTAATCACCAATGTTCCCTTTCTAAGGGTTGTTGCAGTGATATTACTGAGCATCTTTAAGCAGCATATGTCTCCTCTACTGCAGCAGGCCAGAAACAATTATCACAATGGGCTTTTTTTCTTTCATAAGGAGCAAACTTGCTGACAGTATACTGGAAAGAATAAAAATGCCTGCCGTTGTGCTGTGTTGTTCTTCTTTCATGCTAAAATACTTCTTTTGTGTTCATTTTCTGCTAGTTTGAGTTACTGGGCTCCATCTGCTGTGTAAGTGGCCTATTACTTTAGGCATGATGTGTTACTGCGTCTGTCTTTACGCTAAGCTGAAACATGATCCGATTCAGTGTATGGTGAAAGAGCAGATAAAACATCTTTCCTGACAACAAAGCATTACGGAGAAGGGTATAGACTGAGAATTTTTTAATTTGCTGTTGATTGTACAAGAGCTCAGTCAAAAAGCAGTTGTTTGGATTCTCTGAGTAGGGCTTATTTTATTAAATGTTATACAACTTTGCTCTGCTCTCAGTTAAATTTATATTCATTTAGATAAAGTACTTTTGTTTTCATTGTCATGTGACAGTTTTTTCATTATTTTGAATTTTGGTGATTACATGCATACACTTTTTTGGTAGAAATTTCAAAGTTTAAGAATTGTGCATGCAGTGTGAGAGTTTTGCCAGAAAACATAGGAATTTGTCTTATAAAGTCTTAATTCCTGTTATACCATAGAGAGTGTACAGCACTGTATACCTCTTTATTTCATTGCTATTTCAACATCTGTTAATTTGAAAGGGATTTTTAAAAAGGGGTTTAAGATAACACAAGAAACAGCATCTGAATGATAAATTTTGCTACAAGCATTTTGTTTTATCCATGAATGGAATCTAATTCTTCAAACCAAAATTTTCACTAATATCAATTGCTAATCATCTGGGCAATTGTCCCCTCCTTTGGATAATGCATTAACATTGCACTTTGCCTGCCGAAGTGTTGGGCACTCTAGCAGTAGAATAGTAGACTATATTTCCCATATTGTCATTCATTAGTCATGGTTTCTGACTGACAAAAGCATGGAATCTAGACACTTTTTGGCCACTTACACTTGCTTTAATTCTCCAAGGTTTCAAGGAGGGATAGATGTTGTCAAAGAATAAAGTAGAAAAAAAAAAAAAAAGCAATGGGATGGTGACCCCACAGGAAGTTAAAGTACATGGGCGTTCATTTCCATCTGCTTTTCATCATCTAAAGTTGAGCTAAAGAGCAGGAGTGGTCTTTCAGGCATGGGATTTGTTGATTCTGAAATACTGTACAGATTCTTTTTTATTATCTGTTGATTCTTTAATGTGTTATTTAAAGCAGCTCTTTGGGTCAACATAACCCGTAGGTTAGCAATTCCTGAATATTTGTCCTAAAAAAATTATTAACTTCCTGTTAGGCTGGAAGCAATGTAATACTAGTTATGACAGTGACAGGTTTATAGTTTTGCTGCCAGCAGATAAACAGCCTCTATAGCTATCGGTTGCTATGCTAGGGATATTGCATATAGATCCATGTTAAATCAGAACATCAAAAGAAAGAAATAAGAGAGTAGTGATATTGAATTGTCTTTATGGTTTTCTTAGCAGTATGAAGTAACTTCCTGTCCTTATGTAGGCAGTAGAAATATTATTCAGGTTCAGATAATATGTTTTATAAATTAATCTCAGCTACAGATACTAAAGATTAATAAATATGAAATTTATTTAAGAAATTTGAGTCACAGCATAATCATTGACTACAGGTTTAAGCACACTAAACTGTGAAGTTTTGTGTAGGAGATTTTTTTCTACAGACCTTCTTTAAGACTTGATCACTCATTAAAATTAATTGAAGGTTTTCTAGCAAATCAAAGTGCCATTGGATCACTAGACAAGGACAAAGATCTTACTGTTCAGTCAAAAGTTTTACCAAACTTGCTGGATATCTCCATTCCCATGTGTTTCATGCCTTGCATTTCCTTCCGCAAGACCTCCAAAGAGCCTTACTCGCTGCGAAGGTTGCAGTAAATCCTGTTCATTCAGGGCTAAGAGATATCAGAGAAAACAATAAGAAACATGAAGAAATGCACTGGTGGGCTGGTTTGTTTACGTGAATGGTAAGGAAAATGAGGGGTGTAACTGAGTTTAGAGAGAGATCACTGAGGAGAAAGAGTTTTACATGGAATGGCCACAAATGTTATTTTCTGAGGAAGAAAATAAATGTCTTTCTTTCTTAGATGCTTCTTCATTGTTACTAAAATACAAGGTCCAAGCATTCTAAATTTATAACATATTCACGGTTTTATTATTTCTGAAGAAAAGAGAAATATCAGCAGAAATCATATCTCCAGGTTTCTAAAATCTGCTTTTTCCCTAGACAGAAAATAATGGTATTTCAAGGTTGGGATTTGGAGGGGTCAGGGAAGAGGGAGTTGTTGAGTTTTTCTATTCCCACTAGAAGGAAGGAAAGAAAATACAGTTTCGGAGAGTTGTGAGGCATTTACTAAAGAATCAGTTATTATTATTATCTATAGGTGTCATGGGCTCAGCAGTAGCAGTCATTTTTCTCCTTCTTAGTAGTTGGTGCAGCACTGTGTTTTTGACTTGTGGCC
>JAOEHY010016421.1:0-18659 GCA_025447955.1 Psilopsiagon aurifrons | reverse complement strand
CCCCGTCTCTGCTCCCTCCCGGCTTACCCTCCTCCCTGGCAGAGCATGAGACTCAGAAAGTCCTTGGCCAGACCAAACTGTACTAAGCAGTAACTAAAACATTGGTGTTATCAACACTGCTCACAAGCCGAAAGTCAAAAAACACAGCTCCACACCAGCTACCAAGAAGGAGAAAAATGACTGCTACTGCTGAACCCAGGACACCTTCTTATACTGACAGACCTAAAACTGGACACAACATTCCATGTGTGCTCTAATGAGTGTTGAGTGATGATCGCCTTCCTTGATCTATTATGTTCCTGCTAATATGGCCCAGGATGCTGTTGACTCTTATTCCAAAAGAAAAAACTGGGAAAGGCAACAAAAATAAGAGTTCACCATTTGTCAAAGATGCATTCCCCTACCTGTCACAAACTCCAACATATACACAGCTAAAATGTTTACTATCAATAATTAAGCAGTGCAGAATAAGTAGTTTGAAACACTATCCACTAACCAAAATATCTGCAAATGTATGAAATGTACCATACACAAAAAGCATAAAAGAGGTAGAAACTCAACAAATAACTTCCTACAGAATAGCTCATCCAGATGTACCAAAAATCCTAGCCAATAACAGCAATTTCCTGAATAACGCTTTGTTTTAATGGGTAAACACTTTATTTATACAATGGCATTGTGTCTCCTATAGCTGCGCTCAGAAGCAGAGCTGCACAAAGAAATGTTTCAAGAACACAACTACGCAAACATAGAATCACAGAATAGTTAGGGTTGGAAAGGACCTTAAGATCATCCAGTTCCAACCCCAATGCCATGGGCAGGGACACTGCACACTAAACCATATCACCCAACGCTATGTCCAACCTGGTCTTGAACACCACCAGCGATGGAGCATTCACAACTTCCCTGGGCAACCCATTCCAGTGCCTCACCACCCTTACATTGAATACTGTTCACTGGAGATTCCCAAAACACTTTCATTACCATTAGCTTTACTTTACTTCCACAGTAGGTCAGTATAGAGAATGCAAAGATCCTGTGCATCTGCTCCCACAAAGTTCAGCCTCTATAAAAAATTAACCTTGTCAACAGGAAGAAGAAAAACAAATCACGATGGTTAGATGGTACAGAAGTGAACAGTGAGACCGTTTCTGCATGAGATCTGCAGTTTGAATAGACGGAATGTGTCATTTTCACAGTATTTGTAAAACTGTCATGCTTTTATTTCTAAAAGTCATTGTGAGGCAGAGAAATACCAGTGTCCTGTGTTTACAAAACTTATAATACAGCTAAAGGATAAAGCCACAGAGAAACTTGGGCACCTAGCTGATGCTGAACCTAATCCCGCTTTAGTTACTGACTAACTTTGGAGACCCCCTATGGTCTAAGTAAGTTGGGTTTCTGACAGATAACTTTCCACAGTTTCCACTTTAAATAACTCCATCTTGGCATGGCTTGGCAGCTCTACAGCTACCTTCCATCCAGGTTTTCTCAGAAAGTTAAGTCCAAACCCTTAAGCAGCCTAACGACATCTTTATCAATTCGATTCAAACCAAGACATGCTTTTACTCTTCTGCATATGCAAAAGTCAATAGTACCATTCAACTAGACACTGACTTCTGGGTGCAGTTCTACCCTCCCCCAAAGGCAGTGCTATTACTGATTCTATCTGTTCCGTCAGTGATTTATGCTGTGGCCCATTGCTAGGACAGCCTTACTGCTTCCCATGGTTATACCACTTGAAAGATGACTTAGGCATCTCTGTGCTGTGCTGTTTGCCATTCAACTGCATGAGGACACCAAACATCTGCAGTGAGCAAGAAATTCAGGTCTCACAGGGTTTGCATTAATGAACTAAGCATTTCATTTCATCCTACTGCAGTTCTAGCTGCAAAACGTCAGCATTTCTATTTCTATGACACTTCAGAAACCCAGGGGAATGAGTTGATTTTAAAGTGAAAAGGGTTCTCGGGGCTTTCTCTATTCCTTTATTACTTCTAGTGGAAAAGAACTATTCTCTATCACCAAAACAGATTTAAATGGTGAGCTTTATTAACAAGCTTTATGAAGCTTATTGTTAGGACCTGAGTACCGATGCTGTGATTTCCCTTGATCACTATTACAGGAGATGCTAGCTAATGTCAAGTAGTCACCTGTGCTTTTGCCAAATAAGAACTACTACAGAGTTCCAGCATATTGTGTAAAATGCATGTTTTGTTTAGATTTCTTATCCCAAGAATTAAAAATGTGTATTCATTATAATAAAATTTCTTCAGTCTATGCCATGGGTAATTAAAAATAATTTCTACAGGATTTAATTACACTTTTGAGGTAATAGGTACATAGAAAGCTTTAAAACTTACTTTGATTAATAAGCTTTCATCTACATGATCAGTTGTGTGTATTGACATCTCCTAAAGTACAAACCTTTCTCTTTTGAGCGTGAAAAACAACCCTTTTGTTAACATAGTTGATATACAAAATACAGCTCATTTCCTAAAATCTAGTGAGGGTTTCTCCCTCTATAAAATTTCTTGTTTAGTAGCCACTGACTGATAGGACAACAAGAATTTGGCCATCAGTTTCAGAGTACAGTTCATATAATGTAACCATCCACATGTACTAGCTAAAGTCATACAGTAAAGAAGGAGACCTAATGCTCCTTTTCTTGTAACAATCCTTTAGGCCTCATCTACACACAAAGTTAATTATATTAAATTGTCAAAGGGAAATCCATGCCAGCAGGCTTACAAAGGTAGGCAGTAATTTTTCATTAAAGTACATCTTTTTGGAAAACTTTGATATTGTGTTTCCTATCATCAAAATCTACAGGAAAATATTATGCTGAGGGTGTTTAATTGGAAGAGGTTATTGCATTTAATTAAACTGACCCTAATGTTGGGATAATTCTCCCGTCTGTAGTTATCTGAAATGCAGATGTCTACTATAAAGTAATTGACTAAAGCTCTAATGTCAACACAGAAAGATGAGACTCTTCAAAGGGTAATTAATTCCTCTGCTAAGACAGGAAGGATGAATCACCCTCTGGAAATACCTTTTTCCATCAACAGTACTTTCTCATCTGTGGTATTCTCATTACCACAGGATGCTGTGGAGGCCCAGAGAAAAGGCACTAATGCTTTTAAAAGCCCTAGACTAATTCATGGAGAATGGGCACAGTAAGCAGATGGTCTGAAAATAGTCACCAACTCAGGAAGTCCATAAACAGAATATCTGGAAGGCGGGAAGTATCCTTTTGTATATTCCTTGCTTCTTGTACTCTTCTCTAAACATCTGGTACCAGCCTCATAAAACAGAATCCAAGATTAGATGGTTTGTTGGTCCAACCCTGAGGGATAGCTCCTTTGTTCGAAAATGAACTTAAATCCTCAGTACACATACACATTTCCCTTAAAAAAAGAAAGTGTGTGTTATACAAACACTAGGTATTTTTCATTATATAAAAGGATTCTATTCTATTCTATTCTATTCTATTCGATTCGATTCGATTCGATTCGATTCGATTCTATTCTATTTAGCATTAAGATTTCTTATTTCACACCAAGATAGTTTTTGGTCTTAAATGTGGCTATTTTATGTCATTCTTATAATGCATTCTCATTATAGGCAGTAATTTGCAGAAAATTATTTCTGTAGTTTCTAACAATGTTTCCAAAAGATCAGAAAGCTTTGTTTGGATGTTATGCATTGTTACCTACTGTTTGTATCTCTGATACACAAGGTACCTGTAATCAGTCATCCAAACCTAAGGCTCAATTACTGCAGAAGGCATTCTATAACATGTTCAATGAATAATCAAACACATAGTGAGAGCATGAACATGTTTCTATCTTATGTAAAAGAAAATATGATTGCAATAAAAACATGCCTGAGAATAATTACATATTTGAATAGGGCATTACTAGACATGCTCTGCAGGAACACAGCATTATACCCAGTAAATCTTCCACTTTTTCTTACAGTCATTTTCAGCATCAGACCTGTTGTTTCCTGTGCCTCATTGGCTTTGTTAACTTTGCAGGACTCTGATTACATTTCCAAATAGATGGGCATGGTTTTAAAGCACTGCTTTAAGAAACTTGTATATGTTCTAAAGACATTTTTGGGGCAGTAATTATTGAATTATGGGAGGTCATCAGGACCAAACTAGTGGAAAAAAGACCTCAAGTCATTAAGTCAGAAGCAAAGAGCATCTTTTCATTCTGAAAACAAGAAGACTGATGGATGCTGTAGTGGAATTGAGGGCCATTTGGTGAGAAACGTGTTCAAATCCCTGAGTCTCACTCTCCTGATACTTCGGGGGGTACAGGGAAGTATTTCTTATCAAAGGGCATGGTTGGTGGCCATGGATATGACATGAACTTCTCATGCCTGAGACAATCCTTTTGGAGGCTCTAAAGATAAAATGTTATAAACTGAGCTGACTACAGCTCATCTAGGCCATCTTCAAACACAAAGCCACTGTGAAGTGAACCGGTGTAAGAATGTCAAGCACAACTATTCTACAGTCAGTCATTTATTTACCTTTCCTGTTGTCTGGACAGTGTATCCATTCCTGGATTGAAATTAGTAAGATACCTTGCTGCCACTTCTCGATGCCAATGGCATTATTGCAGGCTACAGCTAAGGTTCTTTTTATCTAACTATTGGGACTCAGTTTAGGAATACTATATTAAAAGTTGTCTCTAATCAATAAAGATCCCAGAAGATTCAGCTTGGCTTGAACTGCCTTCTTTCTATGTCTTACCTCTGACTATCCAGGGAGCTCTGCAACCCCTAAGGTCCCCTCCAACCTGGTATTGAAGTACCTTCCAACATGGTATTCTATTCAGCCTGGAGAAGAGAAGGCTGTGTGGTGACCTTATAGTAGGCTTCCAGTATCTGAAGGTGACCTAAAGGGTTGATGGAGAGGGACTCTTCATCAGGAACTACAGCGACAGGACAAAGGAAAATGGATTTAAACCTAAAGAGGGGACGTTCAGGTTAGATATAAGGAGGAAGTTCTTAGGGTAGTGAGACACTGGCACAGGTTGCACAAAGAAGTGGTGAATGCTCCATCCCTGGCAGTCTTCAAGGCCAGGTTGGACAGAGCCTTGGGAAAAATGGTCCAGTGTGATACGCCCCTGCCCACGGCAAGGGGGTTGGAACTGGATGATCTTAATGTCCTTTCCGACCCAAACCATTCTATGATTCTATGAACCCAGCTCATAACTTCACTAACCAGCTGGCCATGAGTGCACTTCTTTGAAGCTTAGTTTAAGTCAAAATCAGATTGACCACAAGTAGTACTAGTACAGAATAGGCATTCTGTGCTACATTCAAAGCTTTAACCTTTTTGTATCTCCACAAAAATCCATAGAACTTGGATTTCCAAATCCTTGTTTGTAAATGGGAATCCAATGCCTGAGTCACTGTGATGCTTTGGATGACATTTGCAGGATTAGAGAAACAGATGCCTCCCTGTGAGGCATAAATTGAGAGTATCTAGATTAGGCAAAAAGATTAATCAGGACAGACAAAACCAAGAGAGTCATTTTGAATTAGATGCACTAAAATTCCCAAACTTTCATTACACATTTCCTGTTATCTAATGCTGAAATCTTTCCAACCAAAATCCAAGCTTTTCTGGGTCTGATGAACAGTGACTTTCAGGTCTGTTAGCTTCAATTAAGACATCCTTTGGAAGAGTGCAAATGTGAGTATTTGATATTTCTTCTTCTCTAATAATACGTATTTTTCTTCAATCTCATTATTCTTAGCTTTGGTTAGTGGTAAGTTCATAGCAGAACTAACAAAAGGTGAAGCCAGTAATGAAAAAGGTAGATAACACTTAGAAAAGAACCATAAAATGAAGGATAAAGTATACGATATGTAGGTAATTTATGACTAACTAAATACTACGCATTCCTTTTACATGAGAAATATCTACATTGAAAAAAACGTCATTCTTCATAAAATTAGGAACTCAGAAACTAATAGCAAATTAAAATGTCCTTTTTTAGTTTAAGTCACTCATGTGCGTTTGCATATATATGTACAAACAGATACACACAATTCAATTTCTTGGACACATGATATATCTTTGATTAAATTGTTCCAGCCGGGATCATATTGTGTGTTTCATTACAGGTTCCCTAACCAAACCTGACTCGTCACCTCATCTCTCTGAACATCTTCTTATCTTACCTGGTTTCTTTAGAGTTTCTGGTTTCTCACCCCAGCCTAATTCTCACAGGCTGGTTTCCAAGTTTGCATCACATTTTATGACTTCCTCACTACAATTCTCTTCCTTAATTTACCAAGGTCAACCCCAGACCTTGAGTCCACTCCTTGCTTTTCGCTACTACTCTGTTTTCACTCTACAGCTCAGCTTGAACACGCAGTTACAGGCAAAACTGAGCCGTATCACTGTCACCTCTTCCTCCAGTGCACAAATCCCCCATAGATTTGGGGTTACACTAAGAGTGGTGGAGGTCAGATGGAGACTGTTAGCTAGTGAAGGACCATAACAACACAGAAGGAACAGGCATGTGTAGGTCTAGACTGAGGATAAGAAGAGTCAACACAAAGCAGCAAACTTCCCTGAGCTTAAACAGCTAAATGTATAATTGGAAATGAAGAGTAATTTGCAATGTATACAAGGAGTTAAATTAAGTTAGAGCACTTCATTTAAAATGTAATTACTTTCCACCGCAGATCAGTTTGGGTGCTGTGATTCTGAAGAGAAACATTGACTCGCTCTCACCTTTCTGGGACCTTTTCACATTTTTTGGTTAATTTTGTTTGGCTTGTCAAAGGCTGGATTATTAATAATATTCTAATGTGGCAGGTGCATGTTTGTGTGTGGGAAGGTGTCATTTTAAAGTGACAGCTGAACCTTTTCTGAAATATAAGGGTTTCTCCCAAGAGAAAGTGATCTTTTCTCTTCTTTTTTCTCTGGCTATGGTATACTGTATGATAGAAGATGTTAATATTAGAAGTGGAACAGATGGCTCAGATTGAGACTGGGGGGTGCAGCTACAACTCAGAGATGGGGAAACAGACTCAAAAAGGAGCCAACAAAAGCATCAAATTCAATTAAAAGGTTCATTTTGAGGAAGCAGGTGTGTGGGTTTCATTATTGAGACCTCCACATTCTCATTTAGAGTAACCCATTTATGAGGTTTGTTATGAACTTTTCTAACCCTGTTGCTGGCATTTTACTACCTATGCCTACTTGAAGGGAATTATAAATGTCATTGGGTAGCTCTTGCTCTCTCTTCCTCTCTCTTTGGTTACATCTGAGAGCCTGACAGCTCTATTTCATTGGCAGGGCTGACAAGCCTGTGATCCTCATTAGACACAGCAGCACAGGGATGTGTTGGGATGCTTCTGAATGGACAACTCTACAGTAACTCAGTCCCATATTGCTGCCATTATTATTAAGCATAGAAAGTGTCCAAACTTATGTTTGACAATTTTTCAGCAACATCACAATGTGGTGTAACTAACATATTATAAAATCAAAATCCTCCTAAGAACAGATAGTCTGCAGCTCTGTGGAAGATTCAGCTGCTTTTTCCTGACCCCTAAGACCCTCCTAGACACTATTCTTGCTAAAATATAATTCAAAGCTTTTACAAAGATAGGACTGAACACCGACTGGCTGGTCAACTTCAAACTCCATACCCAAGAAACCAGATGATATGTGCTGTTTCATAAAATAACCCAAAGTTCATCTTAAATTCAGCCAGAAGCGTTTCACCCAAACTCAAAGCCTTTTCTCATTCTCTGCCCAGGTTTGCTAATTCCATTCTGCTTTCCACTGATTCCAGACAAGCTTCTGCAGGTGTTTCTGTGTTCATAGTTACATCTCCTTGCATGTTGTCCCTAAATGTTGGGAGTTTCTTCTTAACCCATCTACAAGTACCCAGTTGTGGTTGGGTACTTGTAAAACACTCGAACAGTGTTTAAAGCAAATCCTCTCCTCCTCATCCCTTTCACTTCCCTCTCAGAGTGTCATCCCCACAGGCAGAATCTACATGTTGCTTTCCACAGCAGATCCTGAAAGTAACCAAATGTGGATTATGGAGGGCTAAGGAGAGAAAAGAAGTCCTAGGCTTAAAACTTGTTCCCAGGAATTACCTACCAGCATCTTTGTGAGAAGCAGAACAGAAATGGTCTGTGATAGCAGAAGCATTAAGATACAGCACCATGCCCATGCACCTGGTACATGCATTGCATTCCCTGAACAGAATCAGGATTGAGATACAGGAAAATCAGGAGACCAGCAAAACAACTGTTTTTGTGTCCCTTCAGACAGACGCAGTTATAATCTCATCCTTCAGTTCTTATTCAGGCACAGCTTCCCAAATCCCGGCTGCTTCAGACTCACTATTGTCACCCAGCAGGTTTATGCTGCTTTTGTGACATGAAGCAGCTGTACAGCCAGATTTATTGCGTCACTGTCCATATGCAACCCACATAATTGTGGGAGAAAACTCAGTTTGATAAGAAATCTGAAGATACACCTCATCTAATTACATTTTTACCTCCATCATGATTCACACTGAATCACAAAACACAAGTGTACTTGACTCAACTTCTTGCCTCTAGATTCTGTAACACAGTGAATAGTTGTCTATCTCACAGGCATCAAATGTGAGACCCAAGAGAATGAAATCTTCAGGGTCTCCTCAAAATTCAACCTCTTGTGATGGAAAGATAAACTAAAAGTTGTCTTGAAACAACTACATCAATATCTTTAAATTGCTCCAAACCACATGAGCTGTGTCCTCTCACCTAAGCAAAGCATTCCATGCCCTTTAATGATTTTTGACTGCTTGTTAAATCAAAGGTGCAAATATGAGTCCTTTGACACCAACTGCACTCGTGTCATTCTGTAGAAATGTCACACGACGATGGTTCAAGCTGTTAAGACAAAGTTGACAAAGCATCCTAACTACCCTCCTAGGTCCTCTTTCTGAGACAATCAATTTGGTGTCCTCATTAAATTTCACTATTTGGGTACCTTATATTAGTTGAAAGAGACAGTTTACAGTGTCCTTGAACTGAAAGTATTTAAAGATCATTCTCACAGACAGGGATCCCGATCAGATGAGAGTCAGACCTGCTGCAAGCTGTCAAAAGAGAGGAGAAAAAGTGAGAGGAAATCATCCAGCTCAGAGCTGGCTGGGGGACACTGAGATCTTCAGAAGGGTGCCAAGTCCTTTCTATGTGGTATTAGAATCCAGCAGCAGCCAGTAGTCAGTAATGTAAGGAATGACACAGTCATGCTCTGGAAACCAGAATGTGCTGGCACATAAAGGCACAACAGTGGCAAGGCTAAATTTACTGCTCTGCTGGTTCTCTACTTGCTAGTAATAAATTACTGTGTTAATAACCCTTTATACTTATTCTATTGGAGATTATATGATTACTGATAAAACTTTAAACTGCATTAGCAACACTACACTAATTGCATTAACTGGCATAATAAAGTTAACATTTAAACACAGTGTCCTTGATACAAACACAGTAAGCTTGCACATCTCATTAAGATTAATATAGTTGGAATAATGTCACACTATTTTTATCTAAGGCAGTATTACCAAGCAACCATGACCCCCTGACTTAACGTTCGATATTAGGTAACAGGATTAAAGCAGTCCTTTTCAGATGCAAACACAAAGGCAAACTTAAAGGTGGTTTTACATAAAGCAGAAGTTAATCAACCGAGGCCAATTTAAGCCCTATAAGATCTTCATTCTGAAAGACACCAACGTACATGTCCCAGGAAGCCTGAAACAGCAGATTAGGATATGTTAGTCTGAGCAGCTAGAAAACACCATTTTCCTCATATGTATTCCTAGTTTTACATGACCTTTGACAAGTAACACTGCCTCGTTCGGCGATCACATCTACTTCAACTTGCAGGAGACCTTAATCAAACCAGAATTAGAAGGAAATTGAGAAACTGGAAAAATCATTTATTTCTACACTGCCTTCCCACCATAAAAATCATACAGGAGCAGTGAGTTTAGCATAAAATTTGACCCACAGCCCTACACTTACCTGGATGAGTCTAGGAATGGAAAGGGAAACATACATCAAAGCCAAACCAACAAAGATCGCCCAGTAAGAGAGGGAGTTTTTGCAAGGGCATGTAGCGATAGGACAAGGGGGAATGGCATTAAACTTACAGAAGGGGAGATTGAGATGAGCTCTTAGGCAGAAGCTCTTCCCTGTGAGGGTGCTGAGGCACTGGCACAGGGTGCCCAAAGAAGCTGTGGCTGCCCCATCCCTGTCAGTGTTCAAGGCCAGGTTGGACCCAGGGGCTTGGAGCAACCTGCTCTAGTGGAAGATGTCCCTGCCCATGGCAGGGGTTGGAACTGGATGAGCTTTAAGGTCTCTTCCAATCCAAACCAGTCTGGGATTCTGTGATAATTAAGTGGTAGCTTGTGAATAAGCAGCAGACACAATGACAAAGTTTGGTCAAGAGAAGAGGTGAGAAAGACGATGGGGTCTAGACTATGATGTCCTCTCGTGATTCTTGACTCCACACCCACAGTGGGGCCAAATACTCCAGACAGCTCTGGGCCAAGGTTTTCCCATCCTCAGTGCATGGGCCACCCACAACCCAATCTGAGCCACATGGCTCTTCACCTCCGAAGTCCAAGCTTTGAACATAGGAACCAAACATAAGATCTCAACCATCCTCATCCTGGGCACGAGCAGAGCAGCCTCCTGTTTTCATTAGCTAGGTCAAGTTGTTACTGTGAATACTGATCCTTGCACTGCAATTCCTCCTTTCGTAAAACAAGAAATGTAGCACCTATTTACTTTGTCACAGCATTGTGAGTGGAATTTGCAATATGGATTGCAACTGCTCCAATGGAACACCTCAACAACAAATGTACTGAATAACTAGGCAAGAGAAATACTGATTCCTTTGAGGACAGACATATTTTTAGTTGACTGCTGCCTTAAAAATACGTGACCTTTTTGGCCTGCCAAATAGCCACACTAAAGCAGTGCAATTTCTTCCAGTAAAGCTCTGAATGGAACAACATTAAAATCCAATATTTATTCATGTTACAGCACAGTTATTTGATATGTAATAAGCATTAAGGGAAATATAACTCTGTGGTTGACGAATCTAAACTTTGTTCTATAGCTCAAATCTCTGGAGGAGACATGATACTTGACATTTAATTCGAAAAGCAAGGTAGCCTGATGGAGAAAAAAACTTGTCCATGTCGACTGTAAAAAAGCATTGGTGCGTTTTATTTTATACAGTGGATGTGCTTAGCTTTATTTTCACATTTTAATAAGCTCATCTCATAAAAGTCTAATGAAAATAGAAAGATCATCTATCATAAGAATGGACAGGTACAGACTTTTATCTCTGGATTCTCATGTAGAAGAAAACCGGGCTTCTTCCTACTGATATAAATAAATGCAAATTGAAGAGTATGAAATTGCCTAAAACATCACAAATTGCTAAAGGGAAATCATGATTCCTAAATGCCAATATTAGATTAGTCAAAGAAGCTAAATTTTCATGATGCATAATTCTAAGATGACAATATCATCAATTTCAGTCTGCGTTGTTTTCACTGTAATAATATTGTAAGGTCTGTCATGTCAATGTAATAATCAGTTCAGTGGCAAAGAAAATGTTGTTCTTCAGCTACAAGTCCTATCTTTTTTCTATGGTCAAGTGAATTTCACCTTTATGGGGGTAATAATTTCACATCCACCTGAGTAAGGGACAGGAGACAGGACACCTAACACCTGGAGAACCTTACAGCAGTCTCAAGAATGATTATTTGATGGTCCCATCAGGGATCTTTGATAGGGTAAGTCAAGTTGAAGAGAAGCTACCCGGTCTGCACAACTGATTACACATTTTATTCCTCTGAGCAACTTTCTCTCTTAGGACTGCCTTATCCCATTTTCATTGCCAGCATGACAATGACCTCCTCTCCCTTTCACAGCGGGGGACCAGAGGCACAGAAGGAGTCTGGGGCATCTGCTCTAGTGCTTGTAAGTACAAAACCCCAGAGTGTGGTCATCCCAACCTCAGCTTCAGCTGTGTCAGACCCATGCCTACTGCACCCCTACAACTGTCCCTTGGATTTCCTGAGTTCACTGATACTGACACCGTAGATCAAATCTGCTTGGAGGATCTAAAAACAGTACCAGACATTACCACAGCCATAGGGACCCCCAGCTAGAAGTAGTAATTCTGGCTGGAAATATTACCCTCAAGTAGTCACATGTGCCACCTACTGCCTCTAGGCTCTCCATAGGTGAGATTTCACTCCACAAACACTGCTCAGAGATCATATGCTAACAAACTACTTCTTTGTTTGTGTTCATATTGCCTTTATACTATATTGATTGACTACATTACTTCTCTGGGGGGGTTTCAGTATAGCAGTATTGTAAATCCAAGCATTATACAGGAATCACTAGAGCTGATGAATAAAAAAAAAGCTGTCATCTTCAGGAAGATCTAATAACTGTCTTTCAATAATAAAATAATCATCTGATCATCTGGTTAGAGAATCTCCCTCTTTTGGGAGTCTATAATCTCTTACCTGTGTGTCAGGTCAGTAACAAGTATGGAAAATTGCCTTGTCACATTAAATTTCTACGTGTCAGTTTAATGGAATAAATATATAATGGCTGATTTCACATTGGTTATACCACTCTTAGTCGCAGTAAGAACTGTTGACACATTTAGTTCTGATTGGTAAAGTAAGATGGCATGTGATGGCCAGGGCTGTATTCTTACAATGTTAAATCAATAACGCACCATTACAAGGATTGTAGGTATTGGTTGATGCCATCTACCCAGTCACTCCTGTTACTCAGCATGACCCCTGTATGAAGAGAAGTGCTAAGGCTGCATCTTTCTTCTGCTGCACTGTCACATCAGCTCCAGTGTACTTGTGAGAGCAGCATAACATCCATGACAAGCCCCCAAACAGCATAGAGGACAGCATTTAGAGCCAAACTTGAGAATCGTTACACCAAGGCAGCATTAATGTGCTGCTAACATCTGAGTTCAGCTGCCTTCTTATGTCTGGTCCCCATTTTGAAGAACAGGTTCAACTATTACCGCAATGAGAATGCTTCAGCAGATGGAAGGTACTGGGGTTCAAGAGCAAGGAAGGGTGTATGAATTAAGGAGTGCTGACAGATACAAAAGGAGACCCTGTGTCTGAACTCCAACCCCTGGTCACAAGCATACCTCATTTATGCGTGCATGAACTCCAGTGTTCTTTTTCCCAAGCACTCTCCAAGTTGTCCTCATCAGCTTTTTCTCATCAGCTCCTAATTATTGCTCACCTCCTATGAACTCCTCCCTAATTACTCTTTCCCTGTCTCTCCAGGGTTTCTGCAAGAATGACAATGCCATTTGCAAATCTGAAGTGACTCAGCTCTAAAGCTAACCTTTAGTCCACTTCTCTGTTCCACCAAGGTTTTTACTTTCTTATGAAGTCTAAATATAAAAGCCATATAACTAAAGACCATTCTTCTCAAGTTGCCTTGAGGACGAAGAGGTAGACTGCACAACAAGCCTAGGAGAAGTTGGCTGCATTTCTGTCATATTTAGGCTGAAACTGTGAGTAAATGCTTATTTCTCTGAGGAGGTTACAGGAATCAAAATGCCAAGAGGCCACTGACCTTCCTCTAACCACCTTCTCCAACCTCTTCACCTTGCAAAGGGAAAAGTGTCTCAGGACTAATCACTTCTTTCTGTTGCATCTGTCCATATATCTCATTTTCAGCTCCTTTTCAGACCTCAACTTTGTAATGTCACACTTCTTTTTCTCCCCAGAGTGACACTGACATGGATGATACCCAGATGCTTCATCCTTCTCCCTCACCTAATGAAGAGCTTCGGAGGGCCCATTGCCCTTGTTACTGCTCACAAACAGCAGTAAGATTTACTTCACTCCTCCCTGCTTCACTGCTTCCACTTTAATTGGATCAGGTCCACTGAGTCTTTTTCCTAAGAGGAGACCAAAATAATCTGCTTTACTTTAAATGGATCAAGCCGTGTTCCTGCATCTATGAGCAGTGTCATCATAGTTTGGCTGGGCTTCTTCCTCATGTTCTTCTGGACTAGAATACCACCGACAACCATTTCAGCTACTGCCAGTCTGTCTGGCAGCCCATAATCCTCTTCAGGCACCACTTGCACATGAATTCTGTGCCACCATCTTCTTCATGAAACATTGCAATCAATTCCATTGCCATTCTTTGTTTCTGCTTCTATTCTTCTTGTTCTCTCCTTGTTCTTCATTGACTTCCATCTGCCAATATGTGAACTTAGTAGTCAGACACTGATGAATAAGTAACAGACAGCCGAGGAGCAAGCTTGGATATTGGATCCCATCTGTTTACATTGAGCAACACAAGTAACTCCTTTTTCAAGACAAACTGCAGGAACAGTCTGAAAAGTCTTTCCCTGCAAGCACAGCTTCTAAATGGCAGAAGGGCCGAGATTGCACCAGCTTTGGTTCCCCCACTCTAGAGTCTTCCAACAGTACGTCAGCAAGCTTCTCTACTCCCAGATTTCCTCTACCAGTTTAAGGCCATTCCCCTTTGTTATGGATCTACAGAGCTGCCTCAGTAGCTATTGCATTGAATATATTGCTGTGGAGAGTTCACGTATGTGCAACATCAAGAGTAGCAGATGAGTGGTACAATCCAAGAACTCATGAATATCAGTGCCTGGGCCAAGCCTCACATCTTTAGGAAAAAAATGCATCTTTCAAATATATGCATCTTCTAAGTGCTGTGTAGTCAGCACTCAAACAGCCCAGAAACATTTATAGGTACCACACAGTTATTTCCATACACACCACCTTGTTGTAAGCTTGAAGGAAGCATCAAAAACATGCCCCAAAGGCAATTTTGGAAATATCCAAGATTCAGATGAGTGGGTCTCAACAAGCTTTCCCCTCCCTACACTAAGCATTTTAGCAGCAGACAGACTCAAATATTTAAGAGACAGCCCTCTTCAGTTAATACAGAAACTGTTCTGTATTCACAGAGGAAAACAGCAAACGTAGGTAGATATGCTGATTTGACACCGGTCATTTCTTAAGCCACTTTTTCTCCTCTCAGATTAGGTGACACAAGTGAAGGACATGGCTGGACAGACAGGTAGGACTGATTAAATTGTCACATACCACTAATACATTAATTCATTCTCTGCAGGAGAAGTGGAATGGCAAGGTTGCTGTCACTGCTGATGTTTCACTCTGTGTGGCCACAAATGAAGCCCCTGAGGATGTCAAGGAATAAACACGAGGACACAAAGCAGGGGAGCATGCGTTATGCGTGCACAAGTAGGACAAAGCAGTTATTAGTCAAGGACTTAACTGTAGGGACACAAAGGATGGTACTTGATGATCGCTATAGATCCCTTCCAACTTGAGATATTCCATGATTCTGATTCCTCCCTTAGGACCCAGTTCTCTGCCCCTGTGGTTTGGAACAAATCATTTGCTTTAAATCAAAATGGGTACAAGCCACATTCACAGAAGTCTGACAGGTCACCTCCATAGACTGTCTAAAATCTCATTCATATTAATTTTCCTGACCCTTGCAGAACAAAAGGACAAGACCAAAAAGAGCCCTTGTGACTTCCTTTCATATTAAAAGCAAAGATAAATAGAGCACAAAAGATTTGGAATTTGAATTCAACTAATATAAGCCTTACAAATGAGAATACTTACAAAATATGCCTTCTGAAAGCAAAATAAAACAAAACCCAATGTGCAGTAATTCTGCAAGATGGGTTTAAACAACGTCTGTGAAAGTTCAGACATAGGTTTCTCAGAGGATTTCTTCTTTCCATGCTGATCTTAACCAGAAACAAAACCTATGCATGCCTAAATAAGCATGTCACACACATCTGTTCAATCAATAATCACGCCTGTAAAGCACCGTTCTCATTTCTGTTTTCAATTATATGGCAGAATGAGAGGAATGGAGATGCCCAATCTCATTCACCTCTTCCTTAAGTTATTTTTGTGCCAGCAGAAATCCTCTGAGCCTGAGCTCTGATCAACTGTCATCACCATAAGATCTCCAAACCTTATCTGAGTTATTTCCTGCTTACAACAACTAGCATGAAAGCAAAATCCTACCTCATTGCTTACCTTCTATCTCTAAAATGATTATCAGATTTGGGAGGAATCTTTTCCACGTGGGTAACTAAAAGCTGCAAACACGACTGGAGCAATTGGAGCTGAGCAACAGTTACAGTCAGATGGTTGTGTAGTAGTAGTAGTAGTAGCAGTGGTAGTAGTAGTAGTAGTTGTGGTAGTAGTAGTGGTAGTGGCAGTAGTAATAGTAGAGACGTTTAGGGCATGCTTGTACTCGTGTGTAACTACTCCCACAGCTGTGTTTACTTTGTAGTGAGCCAGCCAGACACGTATCTGTGACAACATATTGCCCAAGCAAGTAACGTTCACTTGCTATTTACATTTCCAATTTGGAACTTAGTGTCAAAAAAGGGATGAATCCTGGTTTTGGCTCCATGTGGAGCTACAGACTTGTGCCAGTGTCAGCACAGGCTTGTGCCAGTGTCAGCACAGACGTGCTGTGCATGGACATCTCCCTGAGGTTGATCATTCAGCTGCTTCTGATGAAGGATCTAACATAAATTAAACTTTGGTCTGAATTCACTGTATCATTAATTCCTTCTCTTTATGTGTCTTAGCAGCTTCCACCATGGATGTGAATATCACTGTTTACATTACCCTTTCTCCATCTCATGAGCAGTCCAAACCAAAACCCTCAGTAGACTACGAAAGGATTCCCACTGGCTGCAGCTGACCTCAGGAAAGCTGTCTGCAGCATTCAAACACTAACTGCACTATATTCTTTAGCCACCATTCCTTTCAGGTTTTTATTACTGCAAACATTATCTTCTAGTCCCTGATATTTTAAATTTGCTTTGAAACTCGGGAGAACAGAAAGCACAACCTGCTAATCTGGCTGACCTCCCAGATACAAGCTCTCCCTAGTCCCGTGCTTGAAAGGTACTAAGCTTTAGGCTTGTTCTAAGTTACAGAGCAAAGGTTGAATGTGCAATTATTCTAGTTAGCTGCAGCCTGACATCTTTTTCTACCCTGTTTCTTTTATCCTAGGGCTCTCCAAGTTTTTATTTTAAACAAATAGCTTCTATAGGAGAAATAACTTCCCATAGCGTCAAAAGAAACAAGATGTTCTTAACCTGTAACAGGAGGGAAGATGAAACGTATCCATTCACAACACAGCACAGTTGAATTAGGCTCACAGTTCCAGACCCCATCTAACAGCCACTTGAATTTTGCATTGCTTAAAATAGAGAAACACAGAGCAATTTACTGCCCTCCATCTATCAGCTTCCTGTGATGTTGGAAGGCTGCACTTTCCTTTGAGTTTTGAAGCAAAGATGAGCAACAAGGTGTTCAATACACCAAAGCATGCCTGTTTAGGGTGCCTGTTCACACCAAACTACAAATGGACACCCTGTTTCTGAGTTGTACTGAGTTTAAAACATGGAGGATTAGTAACTCACAGGGAACAGAAACAGCTGACTCATTGTTTCAGGTACATCTTCAGCAATCAATTAATTGCCTGATCAATGCAGCATGATCTAGGAAGCTTAATTGAAGAGAATGAGCGCTTAAGAAGCACATATCTCCAGGGGGGTACCACCGCCTGTAAAGTTAACAGCCTTTGGAAATGCAGCTGCCTCATTTGATTTAGGAGGGGAAAACGGTGTGAAACAAGATATAAGGACATCATGGATAATTGACATCCAGAGTGATACCCTTCAACAGGGAGGCTTCAGGCTGAGAATTTATTGACACCCACAGGCTCCAGTGGCAAGAGTGCTAACACATACATGTTCACATTTGGAATGTGACAGCAGGAAGGCATGAATTTTTTATCATGCCATCACAAAGATGAAGATGATTTTTCCTGAAAGGAACAATGCTTTTCTAAAGAATAAAGAAAAATTTCCCTGTAGGTTGTGTGGCTTTTTTTGTTTAGTTATAATCTTGTTATAACTACCTGTTAGTAACCATGTGAAACCAGATGAATCAGACACTTTTTGTATTAGGCAGAAGGTGGCAGAGATTTTAATGTCACCAAGGCTACGGGAAGTCTGATTTTCCCTTGTGTATACAAGCTATACGCTTTAGAAGGAATGAAGTAACTGTCTTTGAACCATAAAAACCATCCAGCAGAACATCTCACCTAACACTGATCCTCTGAAATTCTGGCTTAATTGTCTTTTCTCAGAGGTGTATGCCAATTGCTCCACGTATCCATGTATCCACGTATCCACATATCCCTGCATCCATATATCCTGGGCTGCATCAAAAGGAGTGTGACCAGCAGGTGATCCTGTCCCTCTACTCCTCTTTCATGAGACCTCACCTGGAATATGGTGTGCAGTTCTGGTGTCCTCAACATAAAAAGGACATGGAACTGGCGGAACAAGTCCAGAGGAGGCCACGAGGATGATCATGGGACTGGAGCACCTCCCATATGAAGATGGGCTGAGAAAATTGGGGCTGTTCAGCCTGGAGAAGAGAAGGCTGCGTGGAGACCTCATAGCAGCCTTCCAGTATCTG